>PVIH01015232.1:6567-50568 GCA_004025045.1 Sigmodon hispidus
CAGTTTGTTAATCCATTCTTCAGTTGAGGGACATCTAGGTTGTTTCCAGGTTCTTGCTATTACAAATAATGCTGCTATGAACATAGTTGAGCTAATACCTTTGGAGTGTGAATGTGCCTCTTTAGGGTATACACCCAGAAGTGGTATTGCTGGGTCCTTGGGGAGATTGATTCTCAATTTTCTGAG
Source organism: Sigmodon hispidus (assembly GCA_004025045.1). Classification (NCBI taxonomy): domain Eukaryota; kingdom Metazoa; phylum Chordata; class Mammalia; order Rodentia; family Cricetidae; genus Sigmodon; species Sigmodon hispidus. The sequence goes on from PVIH01015232.1 coordinate 6,754, forward strand.
AAACCGCCATATTCTCATGCATTCCAAAGTGGCTGAACAAGCTTACACTCCCACCAACAATGGAGGAGTGTCTCCCTGGTTCCACATCCTCTCCAACATAGGCTGTCATCTGTGCCTTTTATCTTAGCCAATCTAACAGGTGTTAGGTGGTATCTCAAAGTTGTTTTGATTTGCATTTCTCTGATGGCTAAAGATGAAGAGCACTTTTTCAGGTGCTTTTCAGCCATTTGTAGTTCCTCTGCTGAGAATTCCCTTTTTAGATCTGTACCTCATTTTTTGATGGGGTTATTCAAGGTTTTGGGCTCTAGATTCTTGAGCTCTTTATATATCTTAGAGATCAGTCCTCTATCACTTATAGGGTTGGTGAAAATCTTTTCCCATTCTGTAGGCTGTTAAGACTGCTTTCATTGTGTCCCACAAGTTTGGGTACATTGTGGATTCTTTTTCATTAAATTCTAGAAAGACTTTCATGTCTTTCTTAATTTCTTCCTTGACCCAGGGATGGTTCAGCTGAGTGATGTTTAGTTTCCATGAGTTCGTAGGCTTTCTGTGATTTTTGATGCTGTTGAACTCTAACTTTAGGCCCTGGTGGTATAATATGATACAAGGGATTATTTCTATTTTTTTTTTATCTGTTGATATTTGCTTTATGACCGATTATGTTGTGAATTTTAGGGAAAGTTTCAGGAAGACATTAGAAATATGTATATTCCTTTGCATTTGGGTGGAACCTTCTGTAGATATCTATTAAATCACTTGCATCATAACCTCTGTTAGACTCCTTATTTCTCTGTTGAGTCTCTGTCTGGTTGACCTATGCAGGCGTGAAAGTGGGATATTGAATTCTCCTGCTAATAAGGTGTGAGAACTGATGTGGAATTTTAGATTCAATAGTGTTTCTTTTACATTGATGGGTACCCTTATATTAGGGGCATAAATATTCAGGATTGAAATCTCCTCCTCTTGACCAATTGTTCCTGTGATGAAAAAGTAATGACCATCTTGGTCCCTTTTTAATTGCTTTTAGCTTAAAGTCTACTTTGTTAGATAGTAGGATAGCCACCCCAGCTAGTTTCTTAGGAATATTTAATTGGAAAATCTTTTCCCAGCCCTTTACTCTAAGCCTGTGTCTGTTTTGGTGGTTGAGATGTGTTTCTTGTATGCAGCAGAAGGATGGCTTCTGTTTCTGTATCCATCTTGTTAGTGTGTATCTTTTTATAGGTGAGTTGAGTTCATTGAAATGAAGGGATATTAATGACCACTGATTGATGTTTCCTGCTATTTTTGGTGGTACTTGTATGTATTTCCTTTCTCTGGGTTTTTCTTCTGTGGGATTATTTAATGTTTGTGGTTTCATGGGTGTATCTAGGATCCTTAGGTTGTAGTTTTCTCTCTAATGCTTTCTGAAGGGCTGGATTGGTAGATAGGTATTGTTCCAGTCTGACTTTGTCATGAAATATCTTGTTTACTCCATCTATGGTGATTGATAATTTTGCTGGGTATAGTAGTCTAGGTTGGCAGCCATGCTCTTTTAGTGTCTGTAAAACTTCTGACCAAGACCTTCTTGATTTCATTGTTTCCATTGAATAGTCAGGTGTTATTCTGATGGGTCGGTAAGTTGGTCCTTTTCTTTGTAGCTCTTAAAATTTTTATTTGTTCTGTATGTTTTATATCTTGATTATTATGTGGTGAGTGGACTTTTGGGGGGTTCAAATCTATATGGTGTTCGGTAAGCTTCTTTTATCTTTATAGGCATTTCCTTCTTTAAGTTAGAAAAGTTTTCTTCTATGATTTTATTGAATACATTATCTGTGCCTTTGAGCTGGTATTCTTCTCCTTCTTCTATTACTATTATTCTCAGGTTAGGTCTTTTCATGATATACCAGATTTCCTGAAAATTTTGTGTTATGGCTTTCTTGATTTTAGTATTTTATTTGACTGATGTATCTATTTCCACTACTGAGTGTTCCACTCCAGAGATTCTCTCTTCCATCTCTTGGATTCTTTTGGTTTTACTGTATTTCCAGCTCTTAACTCCAGATTTTTCTACTTCTACCTTTGCCTTATTTTGTGCCTTTTTATTGCTTCTATTTTAATTTTTAGTTCCTCGAATGTTTCTTTCATTTTTTTGTTTTCTTTTCTTGGTTTTCTTTCAAGCATTTGTTCATCTCTTCCAATTTTTTGTTTGCATTTTCTTCTATTTTTTGAAGGGAATTTTTTATATCTTCTTTGAAGGTTTCAATACTCTTTATTAAGGTGTTTTTGGTATTGTTTCCTTCTGTTTCCTCTTCATTACTCTTTTCAGGTCTTGGTGTTATGGAACCACCAGTTTTTTCTGGTGTTGCCTTGTTGTTCTTTATATTGTTATATGTATTTTTGCACTGGCATCTGCCCATGGCTTGAGTAGTTCACACTTAGTCAGCTCCTAGTCAGTTGTGGCTAGAGGGCTTGTGTGTCTCCTCTCTGGTCTGACCAAGGGGTCTACATGATCTTTGACTTCGCTCTGGAAACAGTTCTGCATTTCCAAGGTGGCTGATTGTCTAAAATGAGGAAGCTCACCCTGGAGATGGGGCCCAGATGTGGGAGGTCCCTTCTGCTAGGGGTCACTAAAGAAAGCCCCTCCCAGATAAAGCCTAGGACCTGTCTGCTAGCAAGAGTCTGAGATCAGAACTTTGAGTGTGACCCTGGCACCCAGAGACAGAGTCTCCAGATGGACATCCCAGGAGCTGGAATCTGTTCACCTCTAATTCCACTCTGGACAGAGGTCTGAATTGCAAAGCCAGTTTTTTTTTCTTTCTGCCTTCTGTGTATAGAGGTTCTACTTCAAACCTAAGATTCTTGCTTTCTCTGACATAGTCTTATCACATTTTTGTTTTCCTCATTTGGTCTTAATGATAAAATGAAAATTCTAACCTCTGATAAATTTTTTAGCTACCTGGTGATAAAAATGAGTATTATTTCAGTTTTATTTACTTTTTGTGGAAACTAAATGTTGAGACAGATATTTATTAAAAATAAAATTCCTAAGTACAGTTGAACTGGTTACACATAACAATGACTCTTTTTAAAAGCATGACAGTTTAATTTATTAGGTTTTCCTTTTGATTTATTAGATCCAAAGAAATTCAATAGACATTTTCTAAAAACCCTTATCCAAATATAACTAGTGACCTTCTGTAGCAGGAAATCTGAAGCTACGCATTTAAACTGTGCCAGAGTGTTGAGCTGGGCAAAGCATAGTTAACTCAAAAAAAAAAAAAAAAAAAACGACAAAAAAAAAGACGTGCCAAAAAACAAAAACAAGCGTGCATCGATAGACTAATAACATAAGTTCTAGTGTGTGGTGCACAGTTTTGGGCCAGAGACACAAGAGTTCAACGACGCGACGTATAGATAAAAAATTTTCCTTAAAAACGCTCCAACACACTACAACTTTACCCCTTCACTTTCTCTTAAAACCTTCTCTATTTTATAAGTAATTCTCACAAAGTAAACCTCATTTAAAACATATCTCACAACAAGTTTATACCGCAATAATTGGCACCCCACGTTGGGTGCCATCTGTTGTAGATCGTTTTATTAGGACCCTTTGGGCCCAGGAGTTTGTGATCTGGCGTGGTGGCAGTTGTTTGGAACTTGGTTTGTGTACTCACGGCTTTTGTCTCTTAAAGAAATGAAATCACATGCTTATATCTTTTATATTGTTTGGCCTATATTTTAAGCACATTATTAGCTAGCTCTTTTATTTTAATTTAACTCATTTTTATTAATTTGTCTACTACATGGCTTCCAGCCCGTGACTGGTCGGTATTTTTATATGTCTGTTCTTTTTGGGGGTCGGATGGAGAGTGACTAACTCTATTTTCTTTTTACCTGGCTGCCTCTTATTCTCCACCCACTTCTAAGGTGCCCTGCAGGGGCCCAAACAGTTTTTTATTTACATCATATAGAAAACATTCTACCACAACCTTCCCTCCTATCTTTTTGTTTAATTGGAACATTTTTCTATAGGGCAAGTATTATTAACTTTATTTTACCTAAAAAAGAAACTAAAGCAGAAATATCTGGTAGAAATATGCTCCCTAGATAGAGTAAGGCTCACAAAACAGAGTCTCAATGCTGACCTTCACTTTTAGAGATTAGAGTAGGTGGATCACTTAGTCAAGTCACCTATGACCAACATAAAAGTAAAAACCTATAAAATTATGTTTAAGAGAAAATAAATGGTAATTCCGGGCTAACCTGCTGAACCCTTTCTCAGGTCACAAATGACCACAGCATCAGTTTTCTGCTATTCCATGGTTCAGTGATTTGGCCTCCTAGTTTATCTTAACTTTCAAATATTGATGTTCAGGGATCCTGACAAAGTTATTAAAATTATTTAGAAAAAAATCCTAGTTCTGTCTCTTAATGCTCACAGATCTGTGTTAATCTCTATCTCTATCTCTATCTTACACACACACACACATACACACACACACACACACACACACATATACACACACACATACACTAAAACAAAATAACAGTGATAAGGAGGAGAAGGAAGAAGAAGAGGAGCTGGTAATTTCATTCAAAGAATATTTCCATCATTTTCAGTATTCTTTATATACTTAACATTATAGAGTGTAATTAAAGAAAAAAATGTCATTTCCACAGCTTAGACTGGTCTGCATAATGATACAAACAAACTGGAAACTTTGGCTTTAGCAGCCTGTGATTCCAGCCCATCATTGCCACAGTGCCAGCTTTAAATTACATAACATTCCAACATTTGAGTTTACCATCAATGAAAAGCAGAGTGATATTGGCTACATCTTATATCTTGCTGTGAGTTGAAATGACATGAATAAGAAAAATGCAGTGTGCATTTGAGTTTTAAGTATTCAAGTGACTTAATGCCATGAACAGATGCTGGAGATGTAGTATCCATACTACAGAAGAATTCCCACTGAAAAGAACATAGAAATAAAGATGTTAAGTAAATCAGTTCAGTATAGAGTTCAGTACCTGATGTGAACAGCAGCAGTGATGTAAACATTCTCACCCACTACCTAGATAGGATGATAAGAATTCAATCTAATTTACCTGTATGTATCCTGTCCACAGATTCTCTATCAGATAAGTGACCTATGAGTGTAATAAAGACTGTTGCAACACTTTCAGTGTATTACCACCTTCCTCCTGAAGGCATATATGGCTAAACATGATTTTCTAATAGTATTCCTAAATTTGATTCAAATCTAATTTTTTTATAGGTTCAAATTTCTTTAGTTAAAGAAATACTCCTGTATTTACTGAATACAAAACTCCAGCCCACTCACTGTGGATATATAAAGATCAACAGAGCACACACGTCTTCCATAGAAGGGTCTAAGTTTATAATAATGAGGAAGGAAATTTACTTTTCTGACAAAGCATTGATACATGTAAGTTTGACCATGATACATATAAAACATGCTCTACAAGGGAGGCTTTCATAGATTTTTAAGTTAGATTGAGGATTATTTTCACATATAGCCAGAGGGATTCCTGCAATATACCTTCTTCACTGAAAATATAACAGAAGTGTGTGTGTATTACAGCTTTTCTCATATAATGAGGAAAGAAGTAGGTCTAGACAAATATTCTTATCTATGTTAAAACTGAGAAAAGTACCCTCATTAAATATGGGAAAAGAGGAACTATATTTGGGATCTGAATGGACAATGTGTTTTCTTTATAATCTAACTGTGTAACATGTAATCTTTCATAAAATATAAATATTCAATTTTAAAAGTGATTTTCTAAATATGAAATGAAAAGCAAAATTTTCCTTAAGTGTAAAATGATTTAGTGACATAACCATATAGAAACTATTTTAAATAATTAAGAAGTGCTCATAAAAATTATTAGGATAGTGTACCTTAACACAGAAATTTTTCCCACAATACATTATAGATCACTGATTTCCAGAAGTCATACATCAGATGGCAATGCCAGTGTTGTTCATTCTTTCTGTGATTTCACTGCATTTGTTTACAACTTAATTTTTTTCTTAAACTTATGTGGATCTAATTTAGACTGAATAAATTACATACATGGTGTGGAATGTCTTTCTCTATGCTGTGAATTGTCATTGGATAATAAAAGAACTGTTTTGGCCTATGGAAAACCAGCTTATAAGCAGGCAGGAAATCCAAGCATAGATAAAGGAGAAGGAGGGCAGTCAGACAGAGACACTGTGAGCTGCTGCCTAGACATCAAGATGTAAAGGAATTTAGGTAATCCACAAGTCACATGACAAGACATACATTAATAGAAATGAGTTAAGATGGGAAATCTAGCTAGCAATAAGGCCAGAAACTACTTACTACACATACATTTAAATTTGATGAGTTTTAATACTTGTACATACTCCTATAATTACTACCACAGATAAAAATATCAACAGCCATTGTCCCCAAAGTTTCTCCCTAACACTTTCTAATCTGTCAGTAATTTATATAATGGTTTCTTAGTCCCAAGAAAGTGGTGATTTGCTCTTTTTCACTATACAATGTTACATCTTCTAACTTTTCCATACATAGACTAATCTAGTATACACTGAACATTTTGAAGAAATGAAGATGACTAACTTTCTGTATTGAGAATAATTATTATAAAATTTAGAGTGTTGTATAAACCATGCATTTCTTTTTTTAAGATTACTACACATATATTTACTTTGTGTTCAGCTTTCCCTCTGAATTTTTTTTTCCATCCTTGTATATCCTTATTCAAGGTCCCTTCCCCCTCACAACACATCAGGTCATTTTTTCTTCTCCACAACTCCCCATCCCCTCCCTGGGCAGGCAGCAGGCAGTCCTATGGTCCCACTGACTCAATAATGCTTGGATCAGTATCCACTCCTGGCAAATCCAGTTTTGTCCCCCCTCCCTCAAGAGTGAGTCAGGTGTTCCTATAGTTGGAGTGGGATCCAAAGGGTCAGTCCAGGGTGTTTCTGATTCCAAGATGTTCAGTGGTTGTGGATTGTAGTTTGGACATCCTTGGCTTTTTTTCTTGTTTGTTTGTTTAGAGACCACTAATGAGTGAGTACATCCCCTGCTTATCTTTCTGAGTTTGTGATACCTCGCTCAGGAGGATATTCTCCAATTCCATCCATTTGCCTGCGAATTTTAAGATATCATTTTTTCTTACTGCTGAGTAGTATTCCATTGTGTAGATGTACCACAGTTTGTTAATCCATTCTTCAGTTGAGGGACATCTAGGTTGTTTCCAGATTCTTGCTATTACAAATAATGCTGCTATGAACATAGTTGAGCTAATACCTTTGGAGTGTGAATGTGCCTCTTTAGGGTATACACCCAAAAGTGGTATTGCTGGGTCCTTGGGGAGATTGATTCTCAATTTTCTGAGAAACCGCCATATTGCATTCCAAAGTGGCTGAACAAGCTTACACTCCCACCAACAATGGAGGAGTGTCTCCCTTGTTCCACATCCTCTCCAACATAGGCTGTCATCTGTGCCTTTTATCTTAGCCAATCTAACAGGTGTTAGGTGGTATCTCAAAGTCGTTTTGATTTGCATTTCTCTGATGGCTAAAGATGATGAGCACTTTTTCAGGTGCCTTTCAGCCATTTGTAGTTCCTCTGCTGAGAATTCCCATTTTAGATCTGTACCCCATATTTTGATTGGGTTATTCAAGGTTTGGGGCTCTAGATTCTTGAGCTCTTTATATATCTTAGAGATCAGTCCTCTATCACTTGTAGGGTTGGTGAAAATCTTTTTCCATTCTGTAGGCTGTCGTTTTGTCCTATTGACAGTGTCCTTGGCTTTGCAGAAGCTTCCTAGCTTCAGGAGATCCCACTTATTGATTGTTGGTCTTAGTGTCTGTGCCACTGGTGTTATATTTAGGAAGTGGTCACCTGTGCATGCATTTCTTTATGTTATTGCCAAGCAGCATTTCATTTTGTGGCTATATCACAATTTACCCACTCATCCACTGATGACTATTTGGGTTGATTCATGTGTTTGACTACTACAAATTATGTTAATAGAAAAAATATATGTGAAAGCATATTCTTTCATTTTTCTTATGTGTAAGTATGAGTAAAATGAATGAGTGACATGATGGATTATAGCTAACACAACAGATCACTTCGTGTTTTCTGTGAGTAACGAAGGGAGAAATTTTTCCTCTATATCCTTGTCAATATTTGACATGCTGAGTTTTTATTTCTATAACATAAATGCAGAAACATCCTGCTGAATCTTTTTACTTTTTTGTTTACTTTTGAGATTAGAATTTAATTGTATCATTTCTTTTTGAGATTAAAATATAATTGCATCATTTCTCCTTTCTCTTTTTTGTAGTTGGAATTTTCTTGGTCCCATCTAGACCTGAGGTCTGGACCAGAAGTCCTGCAGCCACTTATAAAATAATTAACTCTGAGGTTTAATATTATAGCAAATGCTGGACATATTACTATCTAGCTCTTTTTTTATTTCAACGGTTTTTTAACATACCCACCACTATTCACCTTTCCTCCTTCCTACCCAGTTATTCTCCTGCTCCTTTCATTCTCATCCCCCTATCCATTCCTCAGAGAGGGTAAGGACTCCCAGAGTGACTTAATGCAGTCTGTTATATCAAGCTGAGGTAGGCCCAATACCCCCCTCAAGACTGAGCAAGGTGTTCCTCTGTAGGGAACGGACTCCAAGAAGCTAGCTCATACACTAGGAATAAATTCTGGTTCCACTGCCAGAAGCCCCATAAAATGCTCACACCATGCAGCTGTCATCCACAGATGGCCTAGTTCAGCCCAATGAAAGCTCCACAGCTGTCAGTTCAGAATCAGTGAGCTCTCAATAGGTTGGGTCATTTGTTAATATGGGTTTCCTTATCATGATCTGGCCCACTTTGTTGATGTAATCTCTCCTCCCTCTCTTTATCTTGACTTGGAGCTACACCAAGAGATTAGCTGTGGATCTCTGCAGCTGGTTCTGTCAGATGCTAGATGAAGGTTCTATATTGACAATTCTGGTGGTCATCAAGTTGATTATAGAGAAAGATCACTTTAGACACCCTCTCTCCTACTGCTTAGAGTCTTAGCTGGGGTCATCTTTGTGGGTTCTTGGGTAGTTCCCTAGCACCACATTTCTCTCTAGCCCCACAATTGCTTCCTCTATCAAGGGCTCCCTCTATCTCTTTTGTTGTTCTCTCTCTGTGTCCCTCCAGCAACTCAACCATCTCATTCCCTTTCTACTTCCCCTTACCCCTCCCCCTATGTTCCCAATTTACTCAGAAGATCTTCTTTGTTTCCCCTTTCTATGTGAGTCCATGGATGTCCCTTACAGGTTTCTCCTTGTTATGTAGCTGCTCTTCAGATCTTGTAAATCTGTTATCTTTTGCTGTTTGGCTCTTACACTTAAATTAATCCATTGTGAAATATTGTATATATAATAAAATAAGTCTGAAATATTAGAGGACAGAATCACCCACAGCGAAGTCATGAAGGTAAGAGAGTGGTGACCCACATCTTTAATCTCATCACTCAAAAGACAGAGATCTTTCTGGATTTCTGTGATTTTGGGTCTAACAGCCAAGCAGTGGTAGCACACACCATTTAATCCTGACTTTAAGATTATGATATAGAGTTGAACCAGGATACAAAATAGCTAGACAAGAAAAGATATATAAAGGAGGAAAAGGCAGAAATTGGGCATTCATAGAAATGACCAGTCATGCTGAGGGTCCATGAAGATAGTGCTTACACTTTTTGGTCTAAGAAGTTGGTCTGTTTCCTCTCTCTGATATTCCAGCTTATTCTCAATATCCTTCTCCAGGTTTTCCTTATATACCAACTAGAATTCATGCAATATTGACACATAATTCTTATCTATGTTTAGCCATGTGACTTGGTAACTTTTCTCAGTAAGGCATTCTCATCCTGCTTCCTGTAAATGTAGCTGGCAACTGCATCTCTGCCTTTCTTTTTCCCAGAATTCTCCTAGTCTGGTAACCCTACCTATACTTCCTGCCTGCCTTCCTGCCTACTAGCCAATCAGCATTTTTTTAAACCAATATGAGTGGCAAATGCTTACAATGTACAAAAGCATTATCTCACAGCATTCCTCCCTTTTTTCTTTTCAAAACAAAAACCCCAAGTCTAATCTTCTTTAAGATTTTTTTCCTGACCATTATCCATAACAATTTGTAAACAATACTATAAACAAAGACAAACATTCATAATCTATTTGGTGGGAGTATGGACATAGTTTTCTAGACTACTTCCTGATGATTGAAGGTATTAGTAATCTTTGTGGGGGCACTGAGAAAATTTAGAAATATGATCAAGTCCTGACCGGAGAATTCTGTGAGGCTGGATCATGTCAGCCAGCAGCCTTTAAGTTGTCCTGGATGCAACACTCAGACGAAACTGTAGCAAAGATTCTATGAAACATTAGATCATCTGGGCCATCTGTTCCCATCAGAGATTTTTCAAGGGGTCTTTCTCAATCAAAATTATTTTCTTAAATCCATTAGCCTCCAATATTTTGTGGAAATAAAAACAAAACCTCTCCTTCAAAATTACATATTTTTTACTTAAATTTTGTAGTCAGGATATCTTCAAAATTGTGGTTAGTTTAATCTAGCAGCATTTATAATCAAATATCTCTTAGCAACTCTTATGCTTTCCTCTATAGTCAAAAAACTCAAAGACAACACAATAATATAGAGTATCTAAACTCTGTGTAATTCCCATCTTTATGTAGCTTTTCTTACTTTATTTCTTTTTAAAGAGCTTTCTCTATTCATTTTCTTTTCTCTCCCAAGCCTACTAACAAACTGTAAATAGTTTAAATGTTTGGGTTTTTGGGGGGGTTGGCTAAATCTGTCTTTATTGTATATCTCTATCTTTTTCTGACCATATGAGCCTTTAATCTGCTAAGCAACACAACTAAGTGTGACTGGTTTCACTCAGCTCCTTGGTCTGTGAGAGCTTAGCTTCATGGCAGAGGTATTAGCAAGAGCCAGGTTTACCACTCCAACTCTGGGGGATTTTAGGGTTCACACTGCCACCAAGTAGAGCACTGCCACCTGCAGCTCATAAACTCAATTTAAGTGTTTGGCAGCAGGGCCACTTAAAAAAACAGAGTGATCTTTGCTGCTCACAGTGAGTTAGGACATTTCTCTTAAAGGAGCTGAGTCTCTGCTCACCTCCAGCAAACAAAGCCCACCCAAGAAAATTCTCCTACAAAGAAGCCATGCTTGTCTCTGTTCTTGTGCATCTAGAATCCTTTGGAGTACTAGCTCAGTCTATATAATGCTACTTGTAATATGTTTTCATGGTTGACTACTTTAAACTGCATAACCAATTAATGTGTTCTTCCCTGTACAAAACTATTTCTTCCACCATCAACACTCCTTAGGTACCTGTGGTTCCTGGTGTGAGGTTGAGGCCTCCTGAGCTTTCCTCCATCCACTTTGACAAGCCTATTGCTGTTGTTTTTGTTGAGCTCATGTTTAGACAATAATTTTGGTGAGACTTTACAGTGTAGCTTCTGATATTGCTAGGAGACACAGATTCAAACAAACTTCCCAATTCTTTGCTACCATTTTAATTAAAATTTCCCTGGTGATACATTACCTTGGAAAATATTTAATGGCTCTGAATGCTTTTGGAAAGTAGGTATAATTTTAAAAATTTAATTTATATGTATGAGTATTTTATTTGTATATCTGTGCACCATATGCATACCTGGTGCTCATAGAGGCAAGTAGAGAATGTTGGGTCACCTGAGACTGCAGTTACAGGTAATTGTGTGACCTGGGATGCCCTTCTGTATGCTGTGAATATTCTTTAGTAAAAGAACTATGTTGGCCTATGGCAGGCATTTTAGAAGTAGACGGGGAAATAGGAGCATAGCGAGGGGAAGGAGGGCCAAGTCAAGGGACAAGCATTTTGAGCAGCCTACTCGGGCAGGACCAGACTGAGGGGCCCAAAACTTCAGATTACAAATGACACCCAATTATGGGGCATATATACCCACATAAAGCCTGAAAACGCTTAAAAAGTGTTCTAGAGCACAGAAATGAAGCCCAAAACTGCTTTTTAGTTGTGTCTCAAGTAGGTTGTAGTACAGAGTAGTGTGTGTACTTGAGCTACAAAATGGCAGTGGGCTTGTGGTGCATAGCTTAAGCTGCAACAAGGCTGGTTCCCAAAGTCTTACAAAAGACTCAGTATAAAGCAACAAGCTGCAGAAGATGGATTTAAGGTTTCTGCTTATATTGAACAAAAAGGAAACAGAGTCAAAGGTGGCTTCTTGATAGCAGCATTTTTGGGGACTGCTTTTTTTGCTAGTGGTAAGCAGATGTGCAGCTCCTTTAAAAGAGGCATCCTGACTCAACTTTAGTGGCAAAAACTGTGTGGCCCTTTAAGAGGTCCTGCTGCCCAGCAAACCTGCTTGCCAAAGTTCATGAGCAGCAAGTGGCAGTGCTAAACTTGATGACAGTGTGGACCCTGCAATTTTCCAGAGTTCAGGTGGTAAAAGGTTTCACAATATTTAATACTGCTTCCTAGGAATGAGAAGGTAAGTACGTAAGTGTGGCTCTCGTACCTCCACCATATTGTAAAGCTGAGAGGGCAAAGTCAGCAGTCAAACCAGGGTTTTACAGTCGAGCATTTTAAAAGCTTTCCTGGTTGGGAAATGATAAATGATATGCAAAAACAAAAACAGATTCAGAAGGGGAAAAACTGTAAGTGGGTTACAATGTGTGTGAAAAAGAACACATAGGCTGGGAGAGAAAAGAAGGAAGGTAGAGAGAGTTCCTTAAAATAGAGAAATAGAGTAATAGAAATATAAAAAAACATACAAAGATGGATACACAAAGAGTCTGGATGGTTATTAATGTGTTTTCTTATGATTTTTTAACTGTTAATGAGCCAACTGCAGAGATATTTGATTGTAAAGAATGGTAAGTTCAACCAACATATATATTTTAAAGGTATCTTGACTTTGAAATTTGGGTCTAAGGATATCTTTCTTTGGAAAAGAGGTTCTGCTTTTGTTTCCACAGAAGATGAGATGCTTTGGATTGCTTCCAAGCTAATATGGTGTCATCAACCAAGACCCACTGAAAAAAATCTCTGATGGGAAGAAATGATCATATCAAGCTTCAAGACTGCTGAATAAGATGCTTTAGCCTCAAGACCCTTGTAAGATTACCAGCACCCCTCAATCAGCAGGAAGTAGTAATGGAAAGCTACCCCCAAATTCCCAAGATAATGTTTGTTTTCATTATAAATGGTTAATGGCAATAGTCAATCTCTTTCTAAGAAAAAAAGGGAGATATGATATAGAAAGGATTAAAAAATAGATTATTGAATTTACTTTAATCCAAAAAACAGCTGTTAATCTCAAAATATTTTAAATTGGTATGGATTTTGGTTTATTGATACAAATATAAGGTCAATTTTGATATACTGTATGTATATTTCTACTCTTGTTTAAGATAGTATGTTTATGCAATTCCTTTAAGTTTGTAATATGTCATTTAAAATGCAGATTAATAGTCATCTGTAATAACTAAATTTATAGTCATGTTAGTTAAACTTTTTAGGTATACAAAGATATATTTCAATTAGATAAGTAATCTTCAAACACTTCAAAGATCTACAAAATATGGTATTTAATATATTTTAAGAACTAAGACTATTCTGGACCATGAGACAGGTCTGCTCCTGGCAGCACCAATCTACTTCAAGAGACTGATGGACATTAAAGAAACTCCATATGGAATTTACATTCTTTGTGGCAAAGGTTAGCCACTGGACAAGAAACTGTTCTTGCCTCAACTGTTAGACAGTATGCTATGTAAACTAGACATGTAGGACCCATAGGAAAGTGATCTCTGAACATTGGCAGAACAAGCCAAGATGGTTCTTCAGGTTCCTGCTTTGCAGAGAAAACTGCCAAATATACTTTAGGACACAAGGAGAAGTGATTGATGAACTATGCCAGAATGTGCAGAGCAGTTCTTCAGATATTCTGTTTCACTAAAAGGTATGCCAGAGACTATAGGCCTGCAGGCTAAAAGGAGATTTGAGTGACTATACAGGCAACCATATGTCATCTCTGTCACTTCTAGATTTTGGAAGTCCCTTGCACTTCCTATTTATACAGGTAATATTATACCCTTCTGTGGTCTTTGATGTACTTGAAAATTAGATAGTTGTAAGTATAGTTTTTCTTAGTTATTTTAAAAGGTATATTAGATATGAAACTTACAAGGATAAAGTATATAATAGAATATTTTCTTTAATTTTGCTAAATACAAATAGACTAGATGTAACTATAATTTTTGCTTGATGAGTGTTTTGCTATATGTAATTTTGCTATGCTGTAATTGAAACCTTCTTTTTTGATTAGACAGAAAAGAAGTGATGTGGGATGTCTGTCTGTATGCTGTGAATATTCTTTAATAAAAGTACTGTCTTGGTCTATGGCAGGTATCTTAGAAGTAGGCGGAGAAATTGGAGCATAGAAAGGGGAAGGAGGGCAGAGTCAAGAAAGACACAATCCAGCCGCCCAAGAATCAATATGTAAAAGTAACACAAGTAAGCCACAGGCCATGTGGCAAGATGGATTAAGAGAAATGGATTGAACTGAGATGCTAGACCTAGCTAGCAATAAGCCTAAGCTATAGGCCAAGCAGAATGTAATTAATATGAGTGTCTGAGTCATTTTGGGGTGCCTAAGCAGGATGGGCAGGTGCAGACTGTGAAATGAGGCCAAGTCCAAAACTTCATATTACAGTTGTGAGCCACTTTGCACCTGATGAAAACTAAACTGAGATCCTCTGGTATAGCAGTCAGTATTCTTAACCACTGAGCCATCTCCCTAACCACTGAGACATCTCTTCAGTCTCAAAGATAGGCATCTCTTAAAATCACTGAACATTTTAATGTAATAATGGTCTATTAGTACTTTCAGTATACAAGTGCACACTTTTAATATGACTCAGGTGATTTTAAAAAAATAATATTAGTTGATTATAGTTGCATTCTATTCACAAGAACATTGTGCCACATGTTTACATGGTAGCACACTTTCATGCAGGTCAATACTACAAAAAATAGCTGATTCTCAGGGCTCTTACTGTTGCTATTTACCTGTTGGAACTGTTGCAGCTACCAAGTTTTCTTTTCTTCTTGCAGATGAAATATAGCTGTATTATTTTGCTATTGTAATAATTAAATCTATGTAGCATAAGGAAATAATATAAAATGGTAAGAAAAACCTGAAATAAGATAAAGAGGACAAAAGAGTGAAAAACATAATGGGAACCACAATGTTGAGTAAAACCAAGAAAATGTGAAAAAATAAAAAACGAAAAATTTAAATGACACATTTAGGAATCTAGCAGAAAGACTCTTAGCAATAGCAGATATGTGGCCTAAAGTGGCCATGTCCTATGATCAGATTGGTGACCACTCCAATTGACATCAGAGAACCTTCATCCAATAACTGATGGAAACAGATACAGAGACTCACACCTAAATATTAGCCCAAGCTTGGGGAACCCTGCTGATGAAATGAAGGAAGGATTATAGGAGCTAGAAGGGTCAAGAACACCACAGGAAAATGCATAGAATCTATCGACTTGGGCTCATAGGAGCTCACAGACTCTGAACCAACAACCAGGGAGCCTGCATGGGACCAACCTAGGCCCTCTGCATATATGTGACAGTTGTGTAGCTTGGTCTACATGTGGGACTCCTAACAATGGAAGCAGGGGCTGCCCCTGATGCTTTGGCTGGCTTTGGGGAACTATTCCTTATACTGATTGACCTTGCCAAGCCTTAATACAAAGGAAGGTGCTTAGTCTTAGTAGAACTTGATAAGCCATGCTTTGCTGATAACCATGAGAGACTTACCACTTTCTGAACAGAAATAGAGGAGTGTATGAGGGATGAAGGGGAGATAAGGAGAAGAAATGAAGAAATGAGAGGAGGGAGAGGAAAATGTAGTAAGAATATAAAATAAAACTATTTTTAAAAAGAATGTAACAGAAAGAGCTAGAGATATACAGTGTTGGTGCAGTAGCCTATCATGAATGAGAATGTGGATTCAGTCTCCCTCACTGCAAAGATGGAAATAAAGAGTTGTTCATATGAAGACTACATCTTTGCCTATGGTGGTGCACCTCTGAAACCAAGGCACTCAGAACATGGGGGAGAGTAGAACATGAGTCAACACTAACCTGGGCTAGCAAAACCATGTCCTGAGGAGCTAGAAGCATCTAGTGAAGTCAGTTGGCAAAACTCCTACCTGTCCCCAACCTTGAAGAGATAAGAATAGAACAGAGGAAAGTGCTCCCCAACCTGTGAGTGGTCTGTCAGAAAAAGAGGAAAACTCAGAGAACAAAAAGGTAAATGTTAGGACAGCACCACTGGCAGGAAACACTTACTTGAGATTGTTTGGGCAAAAGCAGCAGTTTATTCATGTCTTACAAACATACAGTGCTGGCACAAAAGAACAGATACCATCTCCCTTACACCATGCGTTCATCCAGATCACTTCTGAGCTACAACAAGTCAGAACAAGTCAGTTACTGAATCACACAGTTCTTGGACAAGGCTACCTCCCTGTTTGGGTGGTTAGACTGGCTAAGCAGACAAGAAATTAATTTACATGTTTAATACAGTGCAGGAATTTTAGCAGACTTGGATATTCACATTGGTATTGTAATACATTATAAACAGTACAGTTTTCAGAAATGATGAGATCACTTAACTCCCTGCCTGTTTCAACTCTTTTCTTGCTATTCTTCTTGCTTTTCTCTTTTTTTCCCCTTAAAACCAGTTATAAATAGTTTCAATCAATTTATCACCTCCAAAACACCATAAATTGTGAAACCAAAAACTATTTACAGTTTAATGTGATTTCAAAAGTATCTGTTGTCAGACTTGTTTTCTATTTTTTAAAAAAAAAAATCCTTTTCCAATAAACATTCTATAAATTGCATCACCGTCAACTTCCTGCCGCTCCGTAAGATTCTTGGAAACGATGCCTCATGACATGAGACCTCCAAGCTATACTACATTCCATGGCCTATGACATCAAATGTACATACATATAAGGCCATCTGGCCTCCCCAAACTTCACATGATTGTAGTTCATTCCATGTTGTTTTCACGGACTGCCGAGTAGACAGGGATGTAAGATGACATTGTCACTGGATGACAATGAGTGTGGGAAAAGCAAAAGGTAGGTTGATTTCAATAGTTTTTGTACATACAGAATGAAATGTATTTTCTTACAGAAAGTTGAACTCTTGTCATAGTCATAAAAAGCACAGACAAGTGGTTTGGAAATACATTTTCATTAAATTTACAAACACTGTGATATCAAACACATTCTCAAAAATGGCTAACGCACTGACACAAAGCCTGACTCAAAGGTAAAATTTTCAGTAGGCATCATCTCTAACTTGCATATTTAATAATTCAGCTGGACCTAAGTCACACTCATGATTTGCTAACAACTCAAATATAAAGACATCACTATCAAGTTAAGACTTCCCAGAAAGTGCCAGAGCTCCGCTTGCCTCAAACAAGTTTTGCAAAACTTTCAGAACTTAGCAATTGAGAGTGGCATAAGACATGACTCTTTAAACTATCTTAAAAATAACAGCTCAAGACAAACTGGCCTCCAAAGATAGTGCAGAACACAATGTCTGTGCTAATTTGATAGCTTAAGTCTATTTTGTGAATATTTGTAAATTCTGATAGGCTTATTCTTCTTCTGTCTTAGCCTTTTCACTTAATGTGGTTGATCTGAACCTGACAATGTACAGAATTTAACACGTTTTCTTCTTTTTTGTTTTACTTTAAGGAGCTTAGTTCTTCCTGGGAAAGAATAAGTTAAAAACTTAGGTAGCCAAGCCCTCTCTGAGGGGGAAAGACAGCCTTGAAAATACACCTGTACACTGATAGATTGTTATAAAAAAAAACTGTATTCTTCACAGAATTTCTAACTAAAGTTTTTTTTTTTTTCACTAGATAGTCTGACAGCTTCACAAAGGTAAATAGGAGTATCTTAGGCCACACTGAGGCTTGTAATGGGCAATGAATAATTCAAGACTATGGTTCTTATGTAAAGTTACAGTTTACATAACTCACATGTGATCCTAGGCAACAAAAAAAAATCTCATTGCAACCACAGTGTTCTGCAATTCAGCCCTTGAATAAATTAATTTCTCAATTTGTTTTCTGTCCTTGTGAAATGAACCTAAGTTACCCCTTCTATGATGAGATTGTATCAAATAATTACAAACCAAATGAACATGGCAGCATATCTTTGATATATAGGACAACTATTTGTACATGACATATTTAACTAAAAAACAAATTTGAGGACATTTCTGAAATATCTTTGGATTTAAATAAAACCTTATCTCCCCAACCTGAAGAAACATGAGTTAATTTTCATACAAAAAGGTGTGGTTTTCATTTTAAATTCTTAACAATCATTTAGACTTCCACTACCAAGGCAAAAGTGACATCATCACCTACAACACACACCTACCAGTGACTTGAGATTAATCTAGAGTGCTCATATGAGGCTTGGTTGGCCCACTTAACACCACACAGAGGGAAACTGAACTATCTTATGAAAATTTAGTCAACACCTCTAATAAAAGAGGAAATTACCAAGATACACATTTACAACTGTTTTCTGGTCTACTAATTTAATCCACCTCTAACATAAATAAATAAATAAGGAAATAAATAAATAAATAAAGGAAATAATAAAGTAGCTTGCTACGCTGCAAGCTTATAATCATGTATAAGAAAGAAAATTGCTTCTTGCCTAATAAAAATCTTTAAGCTCCAGCTCCTACCAGGGAACTACCCATCACAGAGCATGTGCCACTTAGCAATTTGTCTCCTGGGATAGTCACAGATATCCTTCCAATGCTCCCCACCGCTTCCTTCTGCTGTGGCACCCAGGACCAACCGCCCAATCACCTCATTTCGAGATCCCCTTTCAGAATCCAAGACCAAAAATTCAACACTTATTTCCTCAAGACTCTCACAAGGAATATCAAAGACAAACAGTTCATTGAACACTGCATTAGGAGTGCATTTTTTGACATGAGTCTTCTTTTTAGAGATTCTTTTCTTGGCATGGTACAGGTTCACTTTGACGTAGGGATCTGCAATGACATACAAAGTGTTATATGTAACAATCAGCTGCAGATTCAGCCTAGGAGATGGCACCCCTAATGACTATGGCACCCCAGTACAGTGCGTATCTTACAACATAAACAAGCATAAACAAATAGGAAGTGTGGATATGTTTGACCTTTCTCTTATTAACAAAATTGAAAATAATGGAGACTAGAAACCAGTTCTAGACCTGATGTTAGGGAAGGAACTATAACAGCAGAAGGACAGGAGCTTAACAGGAAGGGGAAGAGAGAGAATGCTGCATGCCTACTGATAGCAAATCTAGGAGTGAGACAAGGCAGCCTGTGAACTTGCTCATTCTGTGCTCAAGTGAGTCTGTCGCCTGGTGAGGACTGCTTCTGTGTTGTTGAGCAGGGACTGAAACCACACTGCCCATTTCCCTGCACTCTAACTTAATTTGCTTCCAGTTTCCCAGAGTTGATCTCTCCTGTGACATTCTTACTAAATGGGTTTAGGATCATGTAACTTTCTTTATCACATAATTATATTATTTTTGATTGCAGAATATGTATTATTTATCTTCATAATCTCAAGTTTTAAGAACTTATCTTCAGTTTCTACAATCAAATAATAATAATATCCATCAGTGATGTTCTTTATTAAAAATATATTTCTAGTTTTCGAAGTGCCCTTCAAATACTAATGCTCCCAATTTCTATACTGTTTAAGAAATATAAAGAAAATACTATACTATGAAATGAAAGGCTGAAAATTACAATTAAGATCCTTTTAACCCATAGCTTAGCTCATTTTCTTTCTCACATTTTACAGAAAACATTTTATTTTTCCAGTTACTCAAAACTAAGATTTAATTCTTAAGGCGTGTATGTGTGTGTGTGTGTGTGTGTGTGTGTGTGTGTGTGTGTGTGTGTGTGTGAAAAACAATAAGTTCCCCCAAGAGTGTGAATGAGTAATGCAATGTTAGGTTGCATCTGCATCTCTCCCTCTCCATCATTGCTCTCTGCTTCAAGCCATTTACTTAAATGTTCCCTCCTCACTAACTTTGCATTACAGGCACATAATTTCTGTCTTGTTGTCAGAATTGACTCACATAATTTTTTTCCCACAAAGCAAGGAAACAAAAACCGACAACCCCAGTACTCATGGTTGAGCATGACAAAACCAGAGTCCGATGTCATTAGCCAGATATAGATTGAACCCTGGGATTTCAGAAGCTCTCTCACCTGAAAGTCCAGACACATCAGACTTCGGCAGGTGCCTTGCCTTTAAAACAACCACAGTGAGCGTGTTTGTAGTGGACTGGTAACACAGAGAGACCAGAAGTTCACCCCGTCCAGAAGACTTCTAAACAAAGACAAACACAGTAAACAAGTAGATTTATTTTGAGCTTTTGTATTCTCATCACAAAACATACAGCAAAATAATGGCCTTGTTATTTCAATTTCTTGTTTCTATTTATCTTTATTTTAGCAAGCTAAGAAATCTGAGGGAAAAAAAAAAAAAAAAAAAACGTTTTTTGTGCAGCCCTATATTGACTAAAACCATTGCCTGCCATCTTGTGGTTGTTTTAGGCACTACATAATGCTAAAATTTGCAAGGATTTGACCACACCCAGTACTTACACATGTTTTGAAGAGATTTTTATATTATATTCTCAAGAAGATTCTTTTAGCTTTTGCCATTTGAGAATATCTTTAATATTTTAAGTTATTAATAGTAATTTAATACATAATACTGTCAATTGATTTGTATAGAATCACATGGCTGATATTTGATTTCAGTTTAAATTCTTTATTATTGTTATTATTAACATTTGAATTCGAGCCAAAGAAGATTTATTCTGCATCCAATAACTATTCTGGACAAAAATCATGATAGAGTTAGACTTCTTGTCCTTCAAAGTCTTTTCTCAATTTAAGGAGAAAAATAAATAAATTTAAGTATTGGAGAGAATTGACTCAAGTTTTATTGACTCAACTTGCTTTTGGATAGTAACATGGATTCCTTCACTGCAGGCTACTTATATTTAATTTTAAATTAAAGGCATTAGCTAAGACTAATGTAAATGCAAGCTTTAACTAATACAAATAAAGCAGTAGCATGAGACTTGCTTGTAATTAAGAACAGCTAAAGAAAGGCATGTTAAAAATAATATATGACTATATTCCTGTAGCTGAGAAAGACCTAAGCATCTGTTTTTAAAAAGGACCAGCAAAGAGAGCAGAAAGGCAGCCTGGGAGCTCTTTGATCCTAATGGGCCCAGTCAGGCACCTCAGACAAGCTGTGCGACCTTGTGGGCCTGCACACTCAGTACAGAGGAGACAGGAAGATGGTTAAAAAGTGTTCTAACAATATTTTATCTCTAAAATATTGTGATTTTTTAAAAAACAAAAGTAACATGATTACTGTTTTCTTAAATTATGGTATTGAGGGGACGAATTACTCTGAAAGCCACTATTAGGATCAATGACATTCCATATTTGAAACAGAAATGGGTTCTGTTTGCTAAATTGATGTCAAGTCATTTTCTAATCATCCAAGAATTATCAAAGTAGTGCAAGCGGAAGGCAGAGAAATCCACTTCCTTTATGTCACAGGAAAATGAACATTCATAAGTCAAACATAACAGGATGACCCATTATTGAAAAGCAATTTTATTAAAATTCCACATCCTGAGAAGGAATTGGTTTAACTTTTAATTTCACTTTCAAATTCAGCTAAAATTTGCTTGCATTTACACTAGTCTCTGATCCTGAAACACTTTTGATAACCTATGTCAAGAGACATATAAATAAATTTTAGAGTAGCAGTCTTTTCCAAATATTTTTAACAAAAGGTAAAATAGGCATTTTACAAAAATGATGTAGAAATATCATAAAATATGGCCTCTTATACCATTAAGATTCCTTGAGCATTTCAGTTGTGTATTAAATTTCTTTCTGCCTGCTGTAGTCTCTCATTCTGTTTGCTGTCACCTACAGTAATTAAGAATAATGTGTACCAACTCATCACTTGAATGAAAACACCATAGATATTTTTTAAACCTATTTCTGATAAATACTTCAAATGCTCAAAAAATTACCTTAGCATTTCTCTTGATGATCTCTCTATTCATTAACTTCTTTCCATCTGATAATTCAACCCCTGAAAGAGGAATCAGGACTTCTCCAATGACATCATCTCTCGAAAACCTGTCAAAACTCAGAACTGTGAAGTGCAAAGAAAGCTCTTGGATGTGGGGATAAGGAATCCCATAGAATGTGAAGGTTTCATCAAAAACGGGGTCCAGTGTCTTCCTCAGCACTCTGGTTTTCACTTTATGCTTCTTCTCTGGTAAGATCGTCATTTTGATGTATGGGTCAGAGGTCATGGATTGCTCATCCATGGCTGGTAAGCCCTGGGCTTCCTTGATGTTTACCACAAATGCTTTCTTCTCAAAGTTGTACTCTAGAGACAAGAAGAGTGTCCCCAGCTTCTCTTGTTTCTCTTCTGAGGTGAGGGAAGTACTAGACTTCAAGCTCTCGGGGGAAATGGTCTCCTTGTCTCTCTCTGTAAGAAGCTTTGGGGTCACATTTTCTAGAGCAGAAGGGCTGCCAGCTTTGAGATTGGTTTTGGGGAAATTGCCATTGAGATCTCTCTTCTCTAGATCAAGACGTAATGACAATTTTGGCACAGCTGGCTTATTCTTAACTTCATTCTTGTCATCTCCTCCAAACTTCTTTTTGCTGCTTAGGTTTTCAGGGTAGATATCAACTCCTTTAAGCACATGCACAAACTTGTATGGAGGAGTCTTGTTGGACTTAGAGGATCTTCTTTGACAGCAGATCCAAGCAAAGAGAGAGACAGTGAAGACAAGACCAAATGCACTGAAGATCCCCACTACTGTGGGAATTTCATCTGTAAAACCAAATGACCAATGACATACATTAAACAATCAGAAAAGAAATGGAAGGGTATAGGAAGAGTATAATAGAGATAGCTCTTGCTATAAGTGGGGAATATTGAATTGCTTCCTTATATTTCTGGGCATGAGTAACAGTGTTATTTCCCATTAACTTGAGATCTAAACATAACCCTTTGTGAGACACATAAAATATATTGTAATTTAAAACTCCTTCCCTCAGAAGATTTTCATACATAAAGTATATCTGGAACAAACATGAGGTCATGTTTAATATTCTCAACTCAGTAACTTTGTTTAATTTAGATATCATGAGTCAACTACAATAATATAAGAAAGTACTATTGTCATTATTTTTTCATTGACATTTTGACACTTTCCAAAATTATCGACCTACTAATTATGAATATACATACATTTATATACATATATACATATAACCAACAAATATTGGTAAGCTCTGTTCTTTTAATATATCTCTATTCATCCAAGATTCAAGCAGAAAAAAGAATAATGCCTAAAGACAGTAGTCTACACATTAGTATTTGTTACAAACCCATTAAATTTTTTATTCCAATTGTGGGGTATGATTTTTAAAAGGTAAACATCCATTAATGAGAAGAAAAAAAGAGTAAAATAAAAATAATAGTTTGATAATAGTATATAACTATAATATCATAATCTCTTTGTAAATATAAACTTAATATTTTTCAAGCACTAGATTATCCAAAGCACAAAGTAATCTATGTGGGTTAAAAGATAATAATGATTATAAATCCATAATCATCCCCAAAATGTGAGTGAAAAGTGAGTGTAGATAATTTAGAGTTCAGTCTTATCTTTGCCTGTTTCTATATGGCAAAAGGTGATCAAATTGAAAATGGCATCGTTTTCCTAACTTCAAACACATCAAGTCACTGCCATCAAGTGATGTGCCAACAGTGATTGTCCATGAAGCATATATCATTTCATATGTAAGCAGAATTTTTAACAATTATTTAGTTGAGCTACCACATCTAATAGTGAAGCAACTGAGTAAATCTTTGTCCAAAATGAATATAACACATTATGCACATTTAGCTCTAGCTTATCCATGATTTATTTCAAATAGTGAACACTAAACAAAAAGTCCCAACCCAAAAAGAGTTAATGTTTTCTAAGACCAATACCAATATTATATGTCTCTTCTCAGTTATCCTAAATATTCTAAATAGTCTGTCCATCTACTTCACAATTATAAAAATGAGCTCAAAAAATCAAATGAAGACACAGTAAGAGAAGTATATAAGGTTAAAAATTAAAGCATCAATAAAAAATTCTATAATTCAATTGTATGACTAAATTGAATAATGCAAATGAAGTAAAGCTGTGAATCTCCTAAATAGAAAAAAGTTAATGCTACAGAAGAAAAAGATGAGGAGGAGGAGAAAGAGTTAATTAGATAAACAGTATCAGCTTCTTCCCTTCTATTCAAATCTTTGTGTGCCTCCCCAACACACACACACACACACACACACACACACACACACACACAATCTAATAACTCATGGCAAGTCAGCAAAAGCAAACTCAGGAACTAAGAAATGCTTCAGCGAATATAAGAAGAACAATAAAGCAGTTGAAATCAGTATTTTCTAAGTAGACAGATAACTGGGCATGAACACATGTTCACAAGCAAAGTCTTTGAAGATGGCTCACTATAAGAAAATTTCTGATTTCAAATCAAGAACTAAGTGTGTGGCACACACATACAAATCCGACAATGAAAAGCTGAGAAAATTATTAATGCACATTTTATTATCTCTAATATTCAAAACACCCAAGATAAGATGGACTCATTCTGCTAATTTAACTACTGATGCCGTATTTAGCTTTTGAGAGAAGAGACTCTAGCAAACCACTCATTTTAATCACGATTATGACACATCTAGAGATACTGTTTAAAAATGTCTCCATCCTTTAATTAAAAACTACTTATAGATTAAAAAAAAAAAAACCCTAGTCTTTTCCCATTAGAATGTAATTGGACCTAGGCATGTTAATTGATTTTCTAAAAGGTATACCTACTCTCTTTACTGAAGCAGATAGGGAGACTATAGTTACAAAATTTTGGAATACAAACAGGAAAGGCAAACCAGACAGCAAAATCACTAATCCAAGTTTTGAGCAGCTTTTACTTAACTGTACAGCACTGGACTCCAGAAAGCTCATCCAGGGACATGAAACAGGCCAAAGCCAGTTTAGTTTCAAAGTCCCCAGAACTACGCTATCGCAGAATTCTGTCTGTCATTAGCAACGTACTTCAGGGATACAAAAAAACAAAGCAGAGAAAATTATGAGAGTGTAATAAATACTCATCTCAAATCCTCAACTTACAAGTTATTTTATTTCATATCAAACTCTTATGTAACCAGAGGTGTAAGTGGTCTTTCTTAAAAGATTAACACACAAATAGGAAGAATACTCCAGAAAATAAATGAAACAGCGTTCTAACAACAGATGCCCTTGTCTTTCCCCAGCTCAGGCTTACAGAGCTGAGTGAACATTCGGGAACTTCTGGAAGGTGAAATCACAGAAGGCGATGTTAAGGAGAAAGATACCGAGAAAAGGAAGTAAGCTACATTAACCATCTGCTGTTCTCGGCATCCTTTCAAATTAGCTACATGAAAATATACATATTCAACATCCAGTGGAAAGCACAGCCCAGCACAGCCCTGAACCCAGCCACAGCCCCAAGTTCAGCAACTTGCTCACCGAATTCCACGCGGCTGGTGGTGATAGGAGCCATGTTTTCTGCGTGCTCTGTCCGAGGTGCTGAAGGAACTCCGTGCAGATTCACCTGGAAGGACCAGGAACAAGGCTTCCAGGGAAAGACAGCGGATCCGGGGACCAGCACCTGCGGCGGGAGGGGCTGGAGGAAGGTCCGCGCTTTCTATCAGCAGTGTGCCACCCTGCCCTGTTCCTGTTTTGGCTCTTCTGAAAAGCTGGTCTCCGAGACTCCAGACGTGGCAGAAACCCGAATTGACGCAATCCTGACGCTACAGGGCTGAAATCAGCACCTGCCCTCCCCCTCCTCCCTTCAGCCGCTCCTCCTCGCCCTGCTTCTGGCACCCTCCCTCCTCTTGAGGATTCAGCGCACACTCACCAATTATTTTAACTGTTGGGCTACTAGATATTAACTATGCTATTCTGTTAGCCTCAGAGACACGTGGAGACGAGTCCTAAAACATATCCTTGACAGTTCTTAAATCCACAATTCTCCTGATCGTCTACAGACAGTAAAATAAATGTATCCTAGTTATCAGAATGTCATAATTTATAAAGAAATAAAAAGTATAGAAAGAAAAAATGTTCGTATCAAATGCACACTGTAAAATGCATCCTTGTTTCCTGTAAACTACTAAATGTATGTCCTACTTAGCACATTTTGAGGAAATCCATTGAAAATTAATATATTAAAAATAACTGTTCCTCTACCATCCCTTATATTTAAACAATCTGTAGTCTAAGCATTCTGTTGATCTTCCTGCTGGTTTTCTGGTTTGACAACTATTTTGAGTTTAATATCTGACATTTGACCAAGAAAAATTTTTTAGAAACAGTTGAAATTAATCCTGTGTTAAATTTATTCTCACATATGACATTTAATATTTGGACATTACTTATATAGTCATATTTACAGTTGAAGGCCCTAGCTTTTAATATGTCTCTGCAAACAAACTGCAAGAATTGAACAAAATTCTGAAATAATATTACCAGTTACTTTCAAAGAAACGCTGTTGGAATGAAGATATTAAAAAATGTTCTCATATTTTGATTAATTTGGATCTTAAGGGTATTACTTCTTTAAAACAAACAGCAAATTTATACAGAAGAAACATACAGCTGTGAGTTACACCTCTTACTCAGTGTTTCACAGAAACACAATGTCCTTTGGTCTGAAATTCAATAAACAAATGATATTCAGCATGTGCTGTGTTGAAGGAAGATGAGGCTTGGGGATGTCTCAGAAACTACTGTACATGAGACAGGTGTCTGCACACTGGCAAACAGCTGCCTCGAGCGTCAGCAGTGTGTCTAGGGAGACATTGGTTTCAGCCCTCTGCATCATGGAAAATTTTCTAAGCCAAAGCCTCTTTTCTTTCCCTTTCTACCAGCTCCCACACACTTGGCATTGTAGAATTTTTTTTTTTTTTTGAATAGCTGGTTTTAAACCTTACATAGTCATGCTATGAAATCACAAAAACTAAGTTGCTGTGTGTAATATTCCCATAGAAGTGTCTTGACAGTGTCCTAAACAATCTGATCTTTTTTTCACAGTACCTTCCTTCTCAGCCCTGTGCTTATATCAGTGGCCTTGCTCTGTTAATTGACAGTGGCATTCATTTGTGATGCATTTCAAAGTAATCTGACCATATGATGTAAATTGCATTAAAAGACATGTTTTCCATCTAAGTTATTATAACATATGGTTTAGCTCATTTGTTATAAACATTAGTATATTCTGTGTTTGTTATATAAAATTAGTACCTCATTAACTATATATTCAGATGGTAAAATGGTATATAAAACCTGTCTAGATTCTTTAAACAGTATTTCTCCAAAACCCAACCTATTGTGTGCTGCCTGACTGCAAAGGGTTCAATGAGATAAGATGACCACTTGCCCAGAGCTGATGGTATTGTAACTATTTCATTGCTTGCTTCAAAGGAAAACTAAAAATGAATGCCATTGATCAAAATCTGAAGTTTTTCTTTTTTCATTTCATGAATATCACTTCAACATTTATATGCTCTCTAGACAAGCTTCTAGCAACATCAGAATTCACAGAGAAAAACTGTAAGTTTCTTATGACTGAGAATTATGCCCTACCACATTATCACATTGTTCTTTCAGATCTAGCAAACTAGTAATCAATTTACTGACATGCCCAATCTGATTCTAGCAGCACAGACAAGGGAGGAGGGGTTGTTGCTAGGTAACCAACCTTTTACCACCCAAAACACACAACCTCAAACAATTCCAGTCCTGAGAAGCAGAAGGTTCTGTCCCAGCAAGAGTGTTTACTTTAGTGTGTTTCTTTAACAGCAAATGTCTTCACATACTATGCTCTGAGAAACAATTAGCAAAACGTTTGAATTCAACTTAGTTTTAAAAATCCCAATTAGTTGAAAACTCATTGACTTTTTATTGTGTTTTATTCATTCAGTTAATTTTATTTAATTTAGTATGGAATCTTATTGGTAAAGTCCATAGTTTATTATATATACTTCATGATTTTATCATTCCCTTATTCAAGAATGATAATTGTTGATATACTAATAAAATTCTGTTAATCACAGGAAAACATTAAAAGTGAGTGAACAGTTGAAATGCTTCTCAGTAAATTTTGGTGATAAAAACACATTTTTCTGGTATTTGTAGGGGGCTGAATATCTGGTTGTAGAAAATGAATGATGGCATCAACGTTTCTTTTTTAAAAAAATTAACTTAAAGAATAATTTATTTTTTCTCAGAGTTATTTTACTAAATAGCCATTTTAAACCTGATATGTTTTATTTTTGGGCAAAGCATTTACTTATTTTTCCTTTTTTATTATTATGAATAAAGAAGTCACATTTTCTATCCTTCTATTCAAGGTCCCTTCCCCCTCCCAACAAATCAGGTCATTCTCACTTCTCCACATCTCCCCATCACCCCCATGGGCAGACGGTCACAAGGTCCCAATATCCCAATATTGCTTAGTTCAGCCTCTACTCCTGGCAAATCCACTTTTCGGCCCCCAACATCAAGACTGAGTCAGGTGTTCCTCTAGGGGGAGTGGGATCCAAGGAGTCAGTCCAAGGTGTTTCTGATCCCAAGCTGTTCAGTGGTTGTGGTTTGCAGATTTGCGCTTTTTTTTGTTTCTTGTTTGTTTGTTTAGAGACCACTAATGAGTGAGTACATCCCCTGCTTATCTTTCTGGGTTTGTGATACCTCACTCAGGAGGATATTCTCCAAATCCATCCATTTGCCTGCAAATTTTAGGATATCATTTTTTTCTTACTGCTGAGTAGTATTCCATTGTGTAGATGTACCACATTTTGTTAATCCATTCTTCAATTGAGGAGCATCTAAGTTTTTTCCAGGTTCTTGCTATTACAAATAATGCTGCTATGAACATAGTTGAGCTAATGCCTTTGGAGTGTGACTGTGCATCTTTAGGGTATACACCCAGATGTGGTATTGCTGGGTCCTTGGGGAGATTGATTCTCAATTTTCTGAGAAACCGCTATACTGCATTCCAGAGTGGCTGAACAAGCTTACACTCCCACCAACAATGGAGGAGTGTTCCCCTTGCTCCTCACCCTCTTCAGCATAGGCTATCCTCTGTGTCTTTTATCTTAGCCCATCTGACAGATATTAGGTGGTATCTCAAAGTTGTTTTAATTTGCATTTCTCTGATGGCTAAAGATTAAGAGCACTTTTTCGAGTACCTTTCAGCCATTCATAATTCTGCTGAGAATTGCCTTTTCAGTTCTGAAACCCATTTTTTGATTGGGTTATTCAAGGTATTTGGCTCTAGATTCTTGAGCTCTTTATATATCTTAGAGATCAGTCTTCTATCACTTGTAGGGTTGGTGAAAATCTTTTCCCATTCTGTAGGCTGTCATTTTGTCCTATTGACAGTGTCCTTGACTTTACAGAAGCTTCTCAGCTTCAGGAGATCCCACTTACTGATTGTTGATCTTTGTGTCTGTGCCACTGGTGTTATATTTAGGAAGTGGCCGACTGTGCAAATTCATGAAAGTGTATTTCCCACTTTCTTTTCTATCAAGTTCAAAGTGGCTGGGTTTATGTTGAGGTCTTTGATCCACTTGGATTTGAGTTTTGTGCAGGGTGACAGGCTTGGATCTATTTGCGTTTTTCTACACACGACCATGCAACTATGCCAACATCATTTGTTAAAGATACTATCTTTTTTCCATTGAATATTTTGGGTCTCAATGTCGAAGATCAGGTGTTCATAGGTTTTTGGGTTCATGTGTGGATCCCCAATTCTATTCCATTGGTCCACAAGTCTGTTTTTATGCCAGTACCAGGCTGCTTTTATTACTGTAGCTCTATAGTATAGCTTGAAGTCAGGGATGGTGATTCAGCCTTCTGAGTTTCTTTTGTTGAGCAAAATTGTTTTGGCAATCCTGGCTTTCCTGTTATTCTAAATGAAATTGAGTATTGTTCTTTCAATGTTCAAAAAATATTGTGTTGGGATTATGATGGGCAGTGCTTTGAATCTGTAGATTGCTTTTTGTAGAATTGCCATTTTTACTATGTTGATCATAACTATCCAGGAACATGGGAGAGCTTTCCATTTTCTAATATCCTCTTCAATTTCTTTCTTCAGTGTCAAATAGATCTGTTACTTCTTTGGTTATAGTTACTCCAAGGTATTTAATACTATTTGCAGCTATTATAAAGGGCCATGTTTCCCTTATTTCTTTTTCAGCACTTTTATCTTTAGTGTATAGAAGGGCTACTGATTTTTTGAGTTAACCTTATGTCCTACTACATTGCTGAAGGTGTTTATCAGCCATAGAAGTTCCTTGGAAGAATTTTGTGGGTCACTTATGCATACAATCATATCATCTGCAAATAGAGATAGTTTCACTTCTTCTTTTCCAATTTATATCCCCTTAATCTCCTTTCGTTCTCTTATTGCTATGGCTAAAACTTGGAGAACTATATTGAACAGATAAGGGGAGAAGGGACATCCTTGTCTAGTTCTTGATTTTAGTGGGATTGCTTTGAGGTTTTCTCCATTAAGTTTGATGATGGCCATCGGCTTTTTGTAAATCGCCTTTATTATGTTGAGATATTGTCCCTGTATTTCTTATCCCTCCAGACCTTTTTTTATAAAGGAGTGTTGGATTTTATCAAAGGCTTCTTCAGCATCTAAGGATATGATCATGTGGTCTTGTTCCTTTAGTTTGTTTATATGATGGATAACATTTACAGTTTTTTGTATGTTAAACAAAACCTGCATTTCTGGGATGAAGCCTACTTGATCATGGTGGATGATATATTTTTATATATTGTTGTATACGGTTTGCCAAAAATTTGTTGAGGATTTATCATCAATATTCATGAGGGAGATTGATCTGTAATTCTCTTTCTTTGTTGTATCTTGGGGTGGGTTGGGTATTAGGGTAATTGTGGCCTCATAAAAGGAATTTGGCAATATTCCTTCAGTTTCTACTGTATGAAATAGTTTGAAGAGTAATGGTAGTAATTCTTCTTTGAATGTTGGTAGAATTCTGCGCTGAAGTCATCTAGACCTGGGCTTTATTTTTGGGGAGGCTTTTAATGACAGCTTCAATTTCCTTAAGGGTTATAGGCTTGTGTAGGTAATTAATCTAATCTTCATTTAATTTTGGTAAATGGTACCTGGCCAGAAAGCTGTCCATTTCTTCTAGGTTTTCCATTTTTGTGGAATATAGATTTTTAAAGTATGATCTGATAATTCTCTGGATTTCCTGGGGGTCTGTTGTTATGTCCCTCTTTTCATTTCTGATTTTATTGATTTGGATACTCTCTTTCTGCTTTTTGATTAGTTTGGATAAGGATTATCTATCTTGTTGACTTTCTCAAAGAACCAACTCTTAGATTCATTGATTCTTTGTATTGTTCTTTTGTTTCAATTGTATTAATTTCAGCTCTAAGTTTGATTATTTCCTTCTGTCTACTCCTTCTAGGTGAGTTCACTTCTAATTGTTCTAAGGCTTTCAGCTGAGCTGTTAGGTCTCTAGTGTGGGATTTCTCTAGATTTTTCATATAGGCATCTAGTGCTATGAATTTTCCTCTTAAGACTGCTTTCATTGTGTCCCACAAATTTGGGTACGTTGTGGATTCATTTTCAGTAAATTCTAGGAAGACTTTAATTTCTTTCTTAATTTCTTCCTTGACCCAGAGGTGGTTCAGCTGAGTGATGTTTAGTTTCCATGAGTTGGTAGGCTTTGATTTTTGATGTTGTTGAACTCTAACCTTAGGCCCTGGTGGTCTGATATGTTACAAGGGATTATTTTCATTTTTTTGTATCTGATATTATTTGATTCATGACCAATTATGTGGTCAATTTTGGAAAAAGTTCCATGAGGAGCTGAGAAATATGTATATTACTTTGCATTTGGGCAGAAGCTTCTGTAGATATCTATTAAATTCATTTGCATCATAACCTCTGTTAAACTCCTTATTTCTCTGTTGAGTCTCTGTCTGGTTGACCTATCCAGGGTTGAAAGTAGGGTATGGAAGTCTCCCACTATTAGGGTGTAAGAATTGATGTGGAATTCAAGCTTTAGTTATGTTTGTTTTACATAGGTAGATGTCCTTACATTAGGAGCATAAATGTTCAGGATTGAAATCTCCTATTGACCAATTTTTCCTGTTGTTGTTTATATTATTATATGTATTTTTGCACTGGCATCTGCCCATGGATTCAGTGGTTCACAGTCAGTTGTGGCAAGAGGGCTTGTGTGTCTCCTGTCACCTCTGAGCAATGTGTCTGCTCAGTCTCTGACTCTGCTGTGGGCAGGGGTCTGAATTTCAAGACCTCAGTTCTTCTCTGATGATGCAGTTGGAGGCGAGGTGGCTGTGCAAGGTCCCCTGTTTTAGTAGCAGCTGGAGGAGCCCCTCACAGCCAGCCTCTAATCCTGTCTGCTAAGGAGTATGTAGAGACACGCACCACAGACCAAACCTGGTCCCGGAACCGGCATCCATGTTTCACGTCATTGTGTCAAGAATGCCAGCTCTGACACAAATGGGAAAGTTTTATATTACAAACATACCTAATTCTATTTATCTATTTTTACTAACAAGGTGTCTTTGTGATTTTCTGTTAGAGTTTGAAAGAGTCAAGTTTTACTTTCAATTTTTTAATTGGCTTTTGTGTACAATGGAATTCTACTTTCATTTTTACATGTGCAAATGAATAGTATTGTCATTTGTTGGAGAAATTTTCTTTTCTCCAATGTGTGTTGATTTTTAGCAACTGTATTGGAACAGATGTCTAAATTTTTACTCTATTGGATTTTGTGCCACAGAGATTTTTGTTACTATAACTCCATAATATAATTTGAGATTAATTGTTGTGATACACACAACATTATTATTTTTACTCAGGGTGCCTTAAGCTATACTAAATCCTTTTGTGCTTCCATATTAATTTGAAAAGTATTTTTCTATTTCTGTAAAAAATGTATTGAAATGTGTGGTGATTTGGATAAAATGGTCCTCACAGGTTTATATGTTTGAATACTTGGTCCCTCGTTGGTAAACCTGGGGAAGGATTAGGACATATGACCTCACTAGAATAGATGTTTCACTGGTAATGAGTTTTGACCAAACCAATCTCCCTCTGCCCCTGTCTCCTACTTGCAGATAAGGATGTAATTTCTTAGTTACTGCTTTAGTTCCACACCTGCCTACGCTACTGCCTTGTTCCCTGCCATGATGCTCATGGACTCACCCTCCAAGTAAATTACTTCTTTTACAAGTTGCTTTCATCATGTTGTCACTTCACACCAATAGAAAAAGTAGACCAGACAGAATTGCTGATGTACATTGCATTCATCTTTAGATTGTTTTCATTAATGTAGTCAGTTCTACTTAATTACTTCTTATGCCCCATGAACATGAGAGATCTTTCCATCATCTGGTGTTTTCATCAATTTCTTTCTCCACTGTTAGAATTCATAGATCTTTCACTTTCATGGTTATTTTTATTTCTATTTTTATTCCATTGTGAGCAGAACTGCTTTTACAATTTTATATAATCATGTTACTTATTGTTATACAGAGCAGCTGCTGTGTTTTTTAATACTGTTCTTTTTTTAATCTTACTAATTTACTAGTTTTCTTAAAATGTTTACCAGGACTATGAGCTGTTTAGTGTAGTCTTTAAGGACTTTTACATATGCAATTGTATAATTAGAAGAGGGCAATAATTATTTTCAATTTACATTCTTTTTATTTCTATTGCCTTAATATCCATCTAAGAATTCAACCACTGTATTGAATAAAGTGCACAAAGGTGAATATCTTGTCTCATTTTTGACTTGTGAAAAATAGTTTTACTTTTCCATACTCAGAAAAATTATTTTCCTTCCTACTCAGTCTTCTAAACCATGTTGGCACATCCTTGATCTTTATACCCATAATTCTACATAAGATGATTCATGCCTTCACTAATACACAATTTCCCACAAGGCTTTAACTCATCTTTTTTGGAGTTTGTTAATAAAAGTTCTTGATTGATTCTTTGAGAATTTCTCATAATGCATCCTTTTTCTGCTTATCTCCCAGTCACCTCATATCCTCCCCACACCTACACATCAGCCCCCCCAAAATATTTTAAATCAAACCAAAGCACAACAAAGTAAGCAAGCAAGCAAACAAACACAATAACAACAAAAAAGAAAAGAAAATGGTGCTTTGTTTCTCTTTCTTTCTCACCTCTCCAATAACTATTCACTTGCCCTGCTGGCATTGGAGTGGTATACAACAGAGTATACCCTTTTGTCCAGTCAACTTTACTAGCAAATGTTTATTGCAATAAGTCACAGGTCTTGTTCCTGTGGAACAATACCAGCAGGATCTCCATAACTCCGGTGACCCCAAGATATCCCAAAAGTTTCGGTAAGTACCAGAAACCAGGGGTTGTAACTCATCTTGAAGATGTGGTCAAATGAACAATATTTTGACATCACAATAAGAATTTGGCCTAGAAAACGTTCTAAGCATTTCTTCTTTCACCCTGGGAGAGTTTCCTTGCAGCTCCTCAAAATGCACATCTTCCCTTTTACAACTCTGATCACAAATGTGATTGCCCTTACACTACTCTAAGGATAAAATACTGGGATATTTATATGCATATTGGAGAGTGTACGGAGAATAGAAGCACACCAAATTTTCTACATGAACAGTGGAAATTCAACAAAAGTTTTAACATTTAGTAATAGCTATTTCCACATGATAAAGGCAAGCATGGGTGATGTCAGGATGGAATAATGCCCAATAATCACTGGGTAATAATTGGGTTCATGTATAAAATTTTCATGATGCAAACACAGGAATAGTCCCTAAATCCAGGCCAGCATGTAAAACCCTGTAACTCCCCCAGGAAAATCCAGATAGCTGGATATCTTCATCTACAAATACCGGCAATCTTACCAAAAGCAATCTACAGATTCAGTGCAATTCCCATCAAAATCTCAACACAATTTTTTTACAGACCTTGAAAGAACAATGCTCAATTTTATTTGGAATAACAGGAAAGCCAGGATTGCCAAAAACAATTTTGCTCAACAAAAGAATCTCAGGAGGCATCACCATCCCTGACTTCAATTATACTATAGAGCTACAGTAATAAAAACAGCTTGGTACTGGCATAAAAACAACCTGGATGCCCCTCAACTGAGAAATGGATTAACAAGCTGTCTTACATCTACACAGTGGAGTACTACTCAGCAGTAAGAAAAAAAAATGATGTTCTAAAATTTGCAGGCAAATGGATGGATATGGAGAATATCCTCCTGAGCAAGATATCACAAACCCAGAAAAAGAAGCAGGGGATATACTCACTCATTAGTGGACTTTAAACAAAAAAGCAAAGCATACCCAAGCTGCAAACCACAACCACTGAACATCTTGGGATCTGAAGTACCTTAGACTGGCACCTTGGAGCCCATTCCCTCCAGAGGAACACTTGACCCAGTCTTGAAGTTGGGATGAGGAAAGTGGATTTGCCTGGAGTGGATGCTGAACTAAGCTATCTTGGTACCTTGGGACCTCCTGCCCTTTCTGGGGAGGAGATAAGGAGATGGGGAGAAGAGAGAGGGACTGGGAGGGGCGGGAGGGGGAAGAGAGTTTTAATAAGAGGATACATGGATAAAAAATGAGACTTTATTCATAATAAATTAAAAAAGGTATTAGGATGGCAACACCAAAAAATAAAATAAAATTTTAAAAAGTGAGAAAAAAATCAGTATCTCAAAGAAAGAAAAAAACAGAAATAATTAATGAAATTAAAATATTAATTGCAATAACACCAGAAAGAAAACCCAAACAAGTTAAGTAAAATTGCATCATGAAATTTTACAAAATCCCAGTTAGTAAGAATTCACTTTTAAGGTAAAGCTCATAATGAGTTAAAAATTTTAACATATAATGCTTAAGGTAAAATATATACATGAAAATGACTGAAATACAACATGTATTAAATAAAATAAATAAACATTTACTTAAAATGTAGAAAAATGAGGCAGTCAGTTATGAATATATCAGAAGAAAACATTAAATTTGTTTTAGAAAGCATCTACTAAAAATGGGAGTCCAACATCATGTAGACTTAATGTTTCAAGTGACTTAGTCTATTTCATAAATCAAAGTTGTGATGTATACTGAATAAAACACATGAAAATATGTAAACTGAATAGAGATAATATTTTTTTCTATTTCTGAGTGGAGTGGTGATCTTGGGAGGCAGATGCACAGAGAGTCTTACTTTTAAAGTATAAATGCAAATTAATTTTTAAATCATAACAACTCTTGGGTATCAATAAAGATTATTCAGATAAATATATAAAGTAGGATGGTAACTTAGAGACAATATTCCTAAATAGTGTCATGAGAAGTGACTTCAGAATCAAAAATGAGTGAATTTTATAGGTTGCAGGTGAGAACACAGTCAGAGAAGCAAAGGATCATGATTATACCCTGCTGAACCAAGCCCTTCACATGTTACACACATCCCAGATGTTCTTGAACTGGCCCAGGAGGTAGTTCATAGGACAATGCAGATGACAGCATCTTTTGTGATAACAAACAGTTAAAGGAAAAATGAAATTGCTTTCCCACATGAATAAATAGATTTTTTAAGGATTCTGTAGTTGTAAAGACATCAAAATACTATTTAAATTTCCAATATAATTTTATTTTATATTATGCCTAAGAAACAAAATTAGTTTTTCTCCTTTATATTAATTTAAGCTTATTTTAACTAAGACACAAATGCATAGGAATCATACATATTTATCTTATATCATGTGACATTTCTACATATGTTTATTTTATGAAATGTTTAAATCATTTCAAAAATCTCTATCCAAACATTTAGCATTTATTTATGGTAAAATCATGTAAACTCCTATCTTTAGTGTTTGAAAATACCCAGGATATTACCATTTTTAGTTATTTTATTTTTCAAGAGAACACCAAAAATTCTCACTCTTTTTTTTAATTTTTTGAGAATTGTATTCACAAGTTTTACATCATTTTTATCCCTCCCTCTCCTCTCCACTTTCTTCTGTGTCCCCCACTTCCCCTCAAATTTTTGACAGTGTGTGTGTGTGTGTGTGTGTGTGTGTGTGTGTGTGTGTGTAAATACAACCTTCTGAGTGAATTTATTGTTGCTCATATGTATATATGTTTAGTGCTGAACACTTATAGTTGAATATCAGGGATCTCTATCCTGGATAAGATCCTCTCTCAACAGCCACCAATTCCCCATAACCCTTCATCTAAGAGTGGGGCCCTGTGAGATTTTTCTCATCCACATTGGAAGGTATATCAACTGGTGTTACCATAAAGGTCTTGTTTGGGTGACCATATTGTTGAAATTTCATGGTCACAGCTTCCCTACCATATACAGAAGATACTAATAGTAGCCATCTTGGTCCTCTGAGTCCCTTTCTGCCACTTCTTCAACTATGTTCCCTGAACCTTTGGGGTGATGTGTTATAGATGTAATAACTGTGATTGGAAACCCACATTCAGCTGTTTTTATGTTTTAATTAGTTTTGTATTTCTGTGATCATCTCTAACTGCTACAAAATGAAAATTCTTTGATGAGGGATGACAGTTACACTTATCTGTGGGAATAAGGATGGGATTAGAAATTACACTAGTTTAGAACTAAAACTTAATACCCATTGATGAACTTGCCTCTGGTCTGGCAATGATCAGTCTAGCTGAAGTTCTTTGGGATCAGCCTTTGTACATTCCATGTGCAATGAATTCAGATGCTGTTTGTTTTTAGTGTCTGATTCATTTAACTTAACCTAATGATAGAGTTTTACCTTTTATTATAGATGAGTAGTATTTTAATCTGTACACCATGTCTTAAATAAAAATAGAATTTCAGGAACAAACAAATGTGCATAACAAACACAGGAATATCAACATTTGATTTTTCTTTTATTGAAAATAGCTATCTTTCATATAAATTATTTAGACAGTCTCCGTTTCCCTTCCTACCCTCCCATCCTAGTATACTATAGTGATATTCACTCTGCTCTTGACCTGGGGCTATCTGGTCCAAAAACAGTGTTGCTTCCTTGCCTGCATATGTGATCTCTTATAAGATGAGACAGTAGTCATGTTTCTCTTCTTTGTGTGGTCAGACACTAGACGGCCAGGTGCATCTGTTTCCGAGCAGAACAAAAGACAGACTCCAGCTGTTTATTCATTTCTGTTTCTTTTGAGTGTACCTCCCCAACTTATATGTTAATAAGTTCTTATTACACATTTAACAAACTCATACAAATTGTTTGTAAGGATTAATGCCCAACATGGAGTAGAAACCCAAATTATGTGCTCTGATCTGTTATAGTTGAAAGACGCATGAGTATAACGCAGTCTGGAACACAGATGATCAAACTGAAGTATGATACCAAAGGGTTCATTTGTCTCTTTTACCTGGATGAGTATCATACCTGTCTTCAATGGTGACCATCTCAGAAGAGTGAGAAAGCAAAAATATTTATTGACTCCATTTAAAAAGTCACCGGGGCAGGCAGTCTGAAATAGTCCAAAGTCAGGCTGATCCCTGTTGCTGCTTCACCACCTACCATGGCAACCACATGGAGTCCCTGGATGTCATTACTTCCAACCCAGAGGAGATACACACCTGGATCACAGGCCTCAAGAATCTGATGACTAGCATCAGTGATGAACACTCCCTTGCCAAGAGACAGAGGACCCATGAACAATTACCTCTGTCAAACATGTCATTTTATCCTTGGAATCTTGGAATAAATCAGAAGTTCTTTTGCCTATAAGCTTTGCATGCCAGGATGTACTTACACTGTGAGATAATTTGCACTGGTATAGATTCTTGCACATTGATACAAATGTGAATTATTTTTTATTTCTGTTCAAGATAATTTGTATATTGATACAAATTCAAAATTATATTTTTCATATTGTACATATGCTCCTACTTCTGTTTAAAATATTTTGTATATTGATACAAATGTAAAATTATATTTGTCATACTACATGTATGTTCTACTTCTGTATAGAGCATTTTGTATATTGATACATATTAAGTATATTGCTATCATATTGCACTACACATTTCTACCTCTGATTAAAATATTTCATATATTGTCACAAATTCGAGGTCATTGTTGTTATATTGTAAATCTGTTTACAGATTATTTTTATATAAAGCCTTAGTCTTTAAGTTATTTAAGTTGATAAGATTTATAGTCACCTATGCTACCTGTGCTTGTCACATTTCTAGATATGCTTCATAGACCTAAAGAATATGGCATTTGAATGTTTTAATAACTGAGAATTCTGTTGACATGAGACACAATTGCTCCTGCCAGCACTGATCTGCTCCTGAGAGGATGTTGGGCATAGAAGAAACTACCTATGGAGTTTGTCTTCTTCTTGCCATAAAATGGCCTCTTGGGGAAAGAACTGTCCTTGACACAACTGCTGGCAATAAGTGCACTGTCTAATCCAGGCAAGCAGGACTAAGGAAAAACAATTGCTAAACCTTGCCAAGACAAGGTAAAACAGTCTTCCAAAACTTCCTGCTTCTGAGAATGGTCTGTCAGATTTCTAGGCCTACAGACATAAGTGTATGCCCCAGCATTGCAGAAAAACATTGGGTGACTGTCCAGGCAGCCAGCTGTTTCTTGCATTTCTCTTGTCATTTCTTGCATGTTTCAGTAATATTATTTCCTTCTCAGGTCTTTGATGGGGTTGATGACTAGATAATTACAGTTATAATCCTTTTATATCTTAGCTGAGCACATATTAGATACTAGACTTAAATTCTTCAAGATAAGACTACTTTTGTTGTAATCTCTGTATTTTGCTATTTACCTATATTCTGAACATCTAGTTGACATATATTTACCTATATTCTGAACATCTTGACATTTTTCTTGTTGGTTGTAGTCCCAATTTTGTTTATATTATTCCCCTTTATTTCTCCTGGACATTACTTGATAAATATTCATCTTGGGTATAGTTTTGAATCAGGCTTAGAACCTTCTTATTAAAACAAAAGGGGGAAGTGTAGTGGTAATCACTTCACCAGTGCTTCCTTCCCTGCATATGTGACCCCTTAAAAAATAAAAGACAGTGGCCACATTTCCCTTCTTTGGCCTGATTGTGGTTGAACACTGAATGGCCAAGTGCAGAACCAAGGACAGTTTTAGCTGTTCATTCGGTTCTGTTTCTCTGGAGTATATCTCCCCAAATTATATCATAATAAATTTGTGTGTTAATTTTGCATCCTGCTACTTACCTGAAAGTGATTATCAGCTGTAGGAGTTTCCCAGTGGGATTTTTAAGATCAATTACGTATACTACCGTATCATCTGCAAATAAAGATACTTTGACTTCTTCCTTTCCAATTTGTTTTTTTTCCTTCTTTATTTTGTATTTAACAAAAAAACAGTAACATGAATTTAAAATGAGGAAAACTTAACAATAACTATGAACAGGATAAGAATCATAAGCATGGCTTATCAAGGGTGGTAATGCAAATAAGATTGCTACAGATATATTTATTATGTGTTCAGCTTTCCCTCTGAAATTTTTTTTTCCCATTCCTGTATATCCTCATTCAAGGTCCCTTCCCCCTCCCACCACATCTTCACATTTCTCTTCTCTGCAACTTCCCATCCCTTCCCTGGGCAGGGAGCAGACAGTCCTATGGTCTCACTGATCCAATAATGCTTGGATCAGTCCCTACCCCTGGCCAAATCCAGTTTTGTCCCCCCTCCCTCAAGAATGAGTCTGGTATTTCTATAGTTGGAGTGGGGTTCGAAGGGTCAGTCCAGGGTGTTTCTGATCCCAAGATGTTCAGTGGTTGTGGTTTGCCGCTTGGGCATGTTTGACTTTTTTTTCTTGTTTGTTTGTTTAGAGACCACTAGTGAGTGAGTACATCCCCTGCTTATCTCTCTGAGATACCTCGCTCAAGAGGATATTCTCCAATTCCAACCATTTGCCTGCGAATTTTAGGATATCGTTTTTTCTTACTGCTGAGTAGTATTCCATTGTGTAGATGTACCACAGTTTGTTAATCCATTCTTCAGTAGAGGGACATCTAGGTGGTTTCCAGGTTCTTCTTATTACAAATAATGCTGCTATGTACATAGCTGAGCTAATACCTTTGGTATGTCAATGTGCCTCTTTAGGGTATACACCCAGAAGTGATATTGCTGGGTCCTTGGGGAGATTGATTCTCAATTTTCTGAGAAACCTCCATATTGCATTCCAAAGTGGCTGAACAAGCTTACACTCCCACCAACAATGGAGGAGTGTTCCCCCCTCCAGCATAGGCTGTCATCTGTGCCTTTTATCTTAGCCAATCTAACAGGTGTTAGGTGGTATCTCAAAGTTGTTTTGATTTGCATTTCTCTGATAGCTAAAGATGAAGAACACTTTTTCAGGTGCCTTTCAGCCATTCATAGTTCCTCTGCTGAGAATTCCCTTTTTAAATCTGTACCCCATTTTTTGATAGGGTTATTCAGGGTTTTGGGTTCTAAATTCTTGAGCTCTTTATGTATCTTAGAGATCAGTCCTCTATCACTTGTAGGGTTGGTGAAAATCTTTTCCCATTCTGTAGGCTGGCGTTTTGTCCTATTGACAGTGTCCTTGGCTTTGCAGAAGCTTCCTAGCTTCAGGAGATCCCACTTATTGATTGTTGGTCTTAGTGCCTGTGCCACTGGTGTTATATTTAGGAAGTGGTCGCCTGTGCCAATTTGTAGAAGTGTATTTCCCACTTTCTTTTCTATCAAGTTAAAAGTGGCTGGGGTTAAGGTGAGGTCTTTGATCCACTTGGATTTGAGTTTTGTGCAGGGTGACAGGCTCAGATCTATTTGCATTTTTCTACACACTTCCATCCAGCTATGCCAACACCATTTGTTAAATATACTATCTTTTTTCCATTGAATGTTTTGGGCCTCTTTGTCAAATATCAGGTGTTCATTGATTTTTGGCTTAATGTCTGGATCCTCAATTCTATTCCATTGGTCCACAAGTCTGTTTTTATGCCAGTACCAAGCTGTTTTTATTACTGTAGCTCTATAGTATAGCTTGAAGTCAGGGATGGTGATACCTCCTGAGGTTCTTTTCTTGAGTAAAATTGTTTTGGCGATCCTGGTTTTCCTGTTATTCCAAATGAAATTGAGTATTGTTCTTTCAAGGTCCAAAAAATATTGTGTTGGGATTTTGATGGGCAGTGCATTGAATCTGTAGATTGCCTTTGGTAAAATTGCCATTTTTACTATGTTGATCCTCTCAATCCAGGAACATGGGAGAGCTTTCCATTTTCTTTTTTTTATTTTATTTTATTTTTTTCCTTCTTTATTATGTATTTATCAAAAAAACAGTAAAAACAATTTAAAAATGCAGAAGAGTTAACAATAACTATACAGAGGATAAGAATCATAAGCATGGCTTATCAAGGGTGGAAATGCAAATAAGATTGCTACACATATATTTTCTTTGTGTTCAGCTTTCCCTATATATCCTTATTCAAGGTCTCTTCCCCCTCCCAACACATCTGGTCATTGTTCTTCTCTGCAACTCCCCATCCCTCCCTTGGCAGGGAGCAGACACTGCTATGGTTCCACTGGCCTCCTGTCACCATTCTACTCAGGGTCTGATTCTGTCTTTCAGAGACCCCTGCAGTTGTTGGTTCGCTCAGTTCGAGGTCATGGTAGGTAGCATTGCAAATTCCCTCAGCAGGATCTGTGGGTGTGGTCAGGGGCAGAGTTTACCTACCCCTGCTCCAGAGTGTGCTGGGACTCTGCAGCCAGCACTCGGTCCCGGGAGCGGAACCGAAAGCAATGGGAGCTCAACTCTCCCTCCCAGGCTGGTATGTAGGCACTGAGGCCTAGTGTTCCCTCCTCACCTCTGGGCGGGGTCTGAATCTGCCCTTCAGAGACCCCTGTAGTTAGTTTGCTCAGTTTGAGGTCGTGGCGGGGAGCCGTGCAAATTCCCTCAACAGGAGCTGTGGATGTGGTCAGGGGCAGAGTTTACCTGCCCCTGCTCCACAGTGCGCTGGGATTCTGCAGACAGCACTCGGTCCCCGGAGCTGAACCGGAAGCAATGGGAGATCCCCATTTTCTTATATCCTCTTCAATTTCTTTCTTCAATGATTTAAAATTTTTGTCAAATAGGTCTGTTACTTCTTTGGTTATAGTTACTCCAAGGTATTTAATACTATTTGAAGCTAATATGAAGGGTAATGTTTCCCTTATTTCTTTTTCAGCTCTTCTATCTTTAGCGTATAGAAGGGCTACTGATTTCTTTGAGTTTATCTTGTATCCTGCTACATTGCTGAAGGTGTTTATCAGCTGTAGCAGTTCCTTGGAAGAATTTTGTGGGTCACTTATGTATACAATCATATCATCTGCAAATAGAGATAGC
>PVIH01015233.1:0-15017 GCA_004025045.1 Sigmodon hispidus
AGGAGATCCCACTTATTGATTGTTGGTCTTAGTGCCTGTGCCACTGGTGTTATATTTAGGAAGTGGTGGCCTGTGCCAATTTGTAGAAGTGTATTTCCCACTTTCTTTTCTAACAAGTTCAAAGTGGTTGGGGTTAAGTTGAGGTCTTTGATCCACTTGGATTTGAGTTTTGTGCAGGGTGACAGGCTCAGATCTATTTCCATTTTTCTACACACTTTCTTCCAGTTATGCCAACACCATTTGTTAAATATACTATCTTTTTTCCATTGAATGTTTTGGGCCTCTTTGTCAAAAATCAGGTGTTCATAGGTTTTTGGGTTAATGTCTGGATCCTCAATTTTATTCCATTGGTCCACAAGTCTGTTTTTA
This sequence comes from Sigmodon hispidus, assembly GCA_004025045.1. Taxonomy (NCBI): domain Eukaryota; kingdom Metazoa; phylum Chordata; class Mammalia; order Rodentia; family Cricetidae; genus Sigmodon; species Sigmodon hispidus. The sequence goes on from PVIH01015233.1 coordinate 370, forward strand.
TGCCAGAACTAGGCTGTTTTTATTACTGTAGCTCTATAGTATAGCTTGAAGTCAGGGATGGTGATACCTCCTGAGGTTCTTTTGTTGAGTAAAATTATTTTGGTAATCCTGGCTTTCCTGTTATTCCAAATGAAATTGAGTATTGTTCTTTCAAGGTCCAAAAAATATTGTGTTGGGATTTTGATGGGCAGTGCATTGAATCTGCAGATTGCCTTTGGTTTAAGAAAGTAAAAAAAAAAATAGATTTTAAAATTAGGAATTTATCTTTTTGATGAGCACTTCACCTAATAATTCAGTTTTAAATACTTAATATTTTGTGGATGTTGATATTTAATGTCAAATATTTTAATTCCTAATTACATGCATTCCTCTTATACAGCATCATATGCACCTCTTTATAGTGTTTTATTTAACTTATATTTAAAATTTAAGAATTTGATCGCTATTATTGATAATCATAAATTTAGTCAACCTAACACATAATTTAAAGTTATCTAATATATAGGCTTGATTTAATTTATCTTTCTTTACTTTATTCCTTATTTATAATAATCATGCAGGCAATTATTATTTAAAGCATCATATTCTTAGATATAATAAATTTTCTCAAAATGATAAATTTTTTTCTATTTCTTAACCAAAGGTATTTTCATGTTATAAGATGAACATTTGCAGTTTTATCTTTTAGTTCTTCTACCATCACTGTTTTAATTGAAAATAAAAATGGAATGATCTGTCAATTTGAGTGAAAAAACAGAACCATAACCACAGAGTTTTCTTTCTGTCTTCCATCCTTTCTTCTTACCTTCTTTCCTTCCTTTATTTCTTCCTTCTTTCTGCGCTTCTTTGTTTCTTTTTCTCTCTCTTTTTATTTTTCTTTCTTTCTTTTTGCTTTTTCTCCATTCTTTATTCCCTATCCTTCTACCCTTTCTTTCTTCCTTCCTTCCTTTTACTCTCTCATATATTACATACCAATGACAGTCTCCCTTCCCTTTAGACAAAAGCAGACCTCCCAGGGATATCAACCAAATGCGGCATAAAAAGCTACAATAAGACTATGCATAATCATGGATAGCAAGGCTAGATGAGGCAACTTTATAGGAGAAACATAGTCCCAAGTGTAAGAATAAGAGTCAGAGACAACCCCACTCACACTGTTAGGAATCTCACAAGGACACCAAGATACACAATCTTAACACATACACAGAGGACCCAGCTCAGACTCATACAGACTCTTTGAGGACTATCTCAGTCTCTGTTAGTCTGTATAAGCCCTGCTTAGTTGATTCTGTGGGCTGTGTTCACCTGGCGTCCTTGACCTTTTTGTCTTCTACAGCCCTTTCTCCCCCACTTCTGCAGCATTTCCTGAGTTACACCTTATGTTTGACTGTGGGTTCCTGCATCTCCTCCCATAAGCTGCTGCATGAAGCCTCTGTGATGATGATTGGGCTAGGCTCTGTTCTATGAGAATAGTAGAATATCAATAGAAATTATTTCATTAAATTTTTCTGTTAACCACTTTTTATTCTGTTATAGGGCTCTGAGCTATGTACTTCTGATTCCTGACTCTATACAGTATCCTTCACGTGTGGCCCTCAACTTGGATCAGTCATTGGTTGGCCACTCCCACAAGTTCTGTTCCACCAGTTTTTCAACACATCTTGCAAGCAGCACAAATAGGAAGAAGGATTTATGGCTGAGTTAATGTTCCAGTTTCACCATTTGCCTGAATTATGGAAGATGGCCAATTGAGGCAGCATATTCCCCATTGCTAGAAGTTTTTGCTAAGGCCAATCTTGTAGATTCCAGTGCATTTCTGCCGCACTAGGTTTCCACATAGACCTTCATATGCCCCCTCATTTCAGTCATTTCTTTGAGAACTCTGTACCTCCATCATTCCTATCTGATCCCTCCTGTTTCTATCCTCACGGGCCTCAAGCTACCTGCAAAATCAGAGGACACTCTGTTCTCCCACAAGAACACTTACAGCTTTAGACTTAATAGCCAGAAGCAATAGAGTATCACTGTGTTCTTTAAAAAGTGACATCATAAAATTTGAAAATAGAAAAAAAAAATCATGCTGAGTAAGGTAACCCAGACCCAAAATGACAAACGTGGTATGTGCCCACTTATAAGTGGTATTAACTGTTAAGTAAAGGATAATCATGGTACAATTCACAGAATCACATAGGCAAGGTAAAAATGAGGGCACTGGGAGGGTCCTTGATTTTCCCTAGGATGGAGAAATAGAATAGGTTTTATGTTTGTTTGCTTTATTGGTGTGTTGTTTTGTAGCCCAGAAGAGCTTTGAACTCTTACCTCTCCAGGCTAGCACAGTGTTAGAATTGCAAATGGGCATGACTATAGCTCATTTACCACTTACACCTAACTAAGAATATTGTTTATTTGCTAGTCTTGGCACATGCATAAAAATCTAAGTTAAATAAGACAATAGAAGTTGCAGAAAAATTCAGAGGATATAAATTTGAATGTGTTGGGGCAATGAATCAATTAAAATAAAACAAATTTTAAAATTCATTAAAATCTATCTTGTGCCAAAAAATATATTGAAATATTGTCATCCTACTAATACTGTATTTTCACATCATTGTCAATTTACTATGTAGTGTAAATAATAAATACACTTTCGTATTTTAAATAAATCTACTTTATGGTTGATTTTGTGCTTATCTTGCAAGTTAGTTTGATTTAACAAGTTTACATCTATAATAAAATGTGTGTTTAGACCTTTTAGAAGACTTCTAAAAGTGTTTCTATAGTTAAAACTTATAATGATGTACTGCATATTTTCTATACTTTTAACAAACATACTTTTATCTATAATAAAAAACACATGGTCATATTTCTTTGATGAATTATGTAACCTTTACCTCATCATAGGTAATAGAGCTAGAAGTTTTTTGTCTACTGTAGTACTATTCATAGTACTAGAGAAATAAAAGCAACAGAAGCATCCATTAACTGATGAGTGAACAAAGAAAATATATACATGCACAATAGAGTATTTCTTAGCAAAAATTGATACCAGTCACTGGCCATGGAGGGGACTGGAGATTATTAAGTGAGAAAAACAGTAAAGAAATTTAAGTTCTACATATTTTTAATTTTATGTAGAATTTATAATAACCCAACACACCTAAGTTTATATTGATATGGTTCTTACAGGCTGGAGCAATGGGTGGGGTACAGTAGGAAAGGTAAAATTGGTCAACTGGTATGATGTTAGTTAGATCAAAGCAAGAAGCTCTGTTGTGCTATTGTACAAGAGCATAAACATGATCATGATAATATATGCCCACTTTTCAGTTGCTAGAAGAAATGATTTTAAATATTTTAATCATCAATGAATGATAGATGCTTTAGTATATGAATGTTTTTCAACTCATCTAAATATTATGCAATGATGTACTGTTTTACCTTTGTCACATTGGCCACTTTAAACAACTAGCAGCCCAGCTGCTCAGGCCTTAGCCTAGGGGGAACTCTGTCCCCACAGACAATCGCTGTGTTGCTGCAACTAAAGGTAGTTTTAAATAAATCTCTAGAGTTCAATCTAGACTGAAAGAAAACTTTTAAGCACAGAGAGTTGCTGTAGCAACTGGTTGACTTTCTCTCTTTAAAATATTTAAATTTAATTTTTGTATGTAATTTATTTATTTAACACCTATTGTCTACTTCTGACTTCTATATGTACACATGGGCACAGATATGTGTGTATATATATGTATATATATGTATATGTATATATATATATGTCTGACCAAACACATATGAGTATACATATACATAAACTTTACCAAAATCTAAAAAATGAAATATATTTGCACATAAATGAAATAAATAAAACACGTATTTAATATCCAGATACTTCATAATTATATATGTATTTTTATGTATTTTAATATTCATATGAATTCTAAATATTTGCTTTTTGCAAGTGTTATATACATATGTACAACTGTGAGCTAGACTTGGTGACTCATGTTTATATTTCCATCACTTGGGAAGCTTCAGTCAAGAATTTCCAAGAGTTTGAGGCTAGCCTGACATAGTGAGTTTCAGGCAAGTCTGGATTACAGTGTGAGATCCTGTATTTTAAAAATATACATAATTAGGAACACCTGACTCACTCTTGAGGGAGGGGCGACAAAACTGGATTTGCCAGGAGTGGAGACTGATCCAAGCATTATTGGGTCAGTGGGACCATAGGACTGTTTTCTCCCTGCCCAGGGAGGGGATGGGGAGTTGTGGAGAAGAAAAAATGACCTGATGTGGCAGGAGGGAGAAGGGACCTTGAATAAGGATATACAGGGATGGAAAAAAAAAATTCAGAGGGAAAGTTGAACACAAAGTAAATATATGTGTAGCAATCTTATTTGCATGATCACCCTTGATAAGTCATGCTTATGATTTTTATCTTCTTTATAGTTATTGTTAACTTATCAGCATTTTAAATTCATTTTTACTGTTTTTCTTGATAAATACAAAATAAAGAAGAAAAGAAGAGGAAAAAAAGAAAAAAATATACATAATTGATCACACTTTATATTTTTTGAATGCTAGATACTTGCTATACTATCTATGCTACAAGAAGATTTTTAATATTGTGGAATAAAGAATGAAGCTACTGATAAAGGTTTTTTTTTTGTTTTTGTTGTTGTTGTTGTTGTTTTACATTTTACATACCACCAAAGGTCATTTCCTTCTCTTCCTCCTTCCCTCTCTCTCTTCTTTCTTGCCCCCCTCTCTCTCCCCCTTCCTTCCCTCCCTCTGTCCATCCCATTCACCTCACAGCTTTCCTCATTGCAAATACACTGCTCAGAGAGAGAAAGGCCTCCCTTGGGAGTCACCAAAACCTGGCATATCAAGTTGGGGCTGCACCAAGTCCCTCCACCCTGTATCAAGGTTGAACAAATTTCTTTATAAGGAATGTGATTCAAAAAGCCAGTTTATGAACTAGGGATGAATCCTGGTCCCATTGTGAAAGGCCCAACATACCGCCCAAGTCACACAAACTGTTATCCTCATTCAGAGTGCCTAGTTCAGTCCCATGCAGGTTCCCCAGTTATCAATCCAGAGGCAGTGAACACTCAGTAGCTCTATTGAGCTGTCTTTGTGGGTTTCTCCAACATGATCTTCACCCCTTTCCATATATATTCTTTCCTCTGTCTTTTCTACTAAACTGAGAGATCATCGCAGTGCTTAGCAGTGGATCACTGCATCTATTTCCATCAGCATCTGAGTGATAACTTTCTATCTTTGCTTGAATCCCCAGAAGCTTCTCTCCATTAAAATCATCCCAAGCTGCTACTGCTTCCTATCATCTTATTGCTAACCCCACCTATGTCAGTCCATGTTAATTTTATTTAATTAAAAAAGTGCAACACATTTTTACCTAGTTAAACAAATGCAGGAGAAAGAAATGAAACACATCTTTGCTTAGTTAAACAACTATTTCACAGCATTTCCCCATTTTTGTCTAAGAAAGTTTTAATTTCAACATGGTAAAACTACATACAATAAGGACAGTTATCAAGTAAAAGTTACACTTACAATATGCAGCCCCTTTGCATTTAGCAAATGTGGAGAATTCACTCTATTATCTAGCCTATCTTGATGAGTTCAAAGCTCTGTACCTAATTAACCTTCTATTATAACTAAGGGAAAGTTTAATATAACAATCTAGTCTTAAGTTTTATTAAAGGCCCCAGAAGAATGCAATATTACCTGAGCAAACAGAAAGTATAAAGCAGGTAACTTTCAAAACTTAAGAAATGACAGATATTATCTGGTTGCCTGGATAGTCACCCAATGTTCTTCTCCAATGTTGTGGCATCCATCTTTAGCTTACAGGCCTAGACTATCTGAAATACTTTTCTATAAAACAGAAATTTTGAAGGACTGTCCTACCTTGTTTTGTCAGTGCTCACAGTTGTTTTCCTTTGTATCCTGTATTCTAGTTTGGATGGTATACTATCACCAGTCAAGGAAACAACATTTTCTTGCACAAATAGCTAGCCTTGCCACATTGAAAGAAAACGCCATGCCGAGGTTCTTTGATTCCCATCATTCTTTCATAAAGTAAATTGGTGCTGCCAAGAGCATATGTGTCTCCCTGTTACAAAAAGCCCTATGTTCACAAAATATTTTAAATAATACATTCTGTAAGTTTTGAAGTATTTGAAGACTACTTATTTAAAATATATCTTTGTCAGAGCTCAAAAACATACCTAACTACAAGTTAGGTTTTAAAGATAACTGACTACTGACCGGCATTTCTTACCTTTTAAAAATGGTGTAAAATTGTAACTTTCAATGACTAGAACTGTGCCTTATATTTTTCATATAAATTGTATAGTTGTAATATCTTAAAAAAGAGTAGAAACATATTTAGTACATTGTAGCAAAAATAAATTTAAATTTACATCAATATATAAAAACTCATACTAAGGTAAACTATTAGAGGTTAATAGTTATATTTTATTTTAAAGTAGATTCAATAATCTAATCTTTTATACTGTTATTCTTATATCCTCCTAAATAATGGTAAACATCCATAATCCACTGAATGAGAAAAAAACATCCATTTTATCTTTTGGATTTTGTGTTCTCTAGAGTTCTTCCTGTGGTCTGATGTTGCTGACCTCTTTAGGAAACCCTGAGAAACTTGAGGTAATGGACAGTTCCTAAGAAAACTAGCTATAATATTTGTTGTTTAGTCTCAGAACTGTTACCATTCAGTGGGATCAATATATTCATCACCTATCTTGTAGCTGTTCTTGGTTTAATTTCTTTTCATCTGTAGCCAACATTTTAATCAACCATGATCTCTATTAATCTCAAAGTAATCCACAGCCTTTTGTTTCCATGGGAAACAAAAGCGTAACCTCTCTCCCAATGGAATACATTTTCTGAATTTCATTGAAAGGTAAGATATCCCTTTAGCATCTAGGCTGGTTTACTTCAGCAGTCCCTTGTATGATCTAATGTTTCATAGCAGCTGTCATTTTCTCATTAGCATCCAGTATATTCAGAGTCAACATAACAACATACAGAATCTAAAATGCCTGTGAATTTCCCATCTTTACACAACTATTTGTCTTTGTTTAAAGACTCCTCCTTTAAAGACTTCATTATTTTTATACTATTTTATTTTCCCTATGACAGTCTATACTCATTTTCTTTTTTTCTCAAATGTATACACACATTTTTTAATGCATTGTATTTTTTTTACCAGTATGGACCTATTTTATTGTGTACCTGAAGTGTTCTCTGACTGATGTACCAGACCTTAAAATTAAAATTACTATCTCTCTCTCTCTCTCTCTCTCTTTCCTTTTCTTCTTATAATTAAGGATAAAAACTTAATAGCTCAGAGAGTTGGAGTAGCAACTGGCTAAATTTCTTTCATTGCTAACGTTCTCAGAAGCCTCTCTCTTTACGTACTGTCCCAACTAATATACTCACCTATGCTTCTCCTTACTACTTCTTGTCAAACAGTTGCTAACCCTGCCTTTCTGAGTCCAGGTTAATTTTTCCTTAATTAATGCAAATGCAACACATCTTTACACAGTTAAACAAATGTAGCATAAACAAATGTAATACATCTTTGCCTAGTTAAGCAAATATTCCACAGTGATATCTACATGGATTGAAATATAACATAGAAACTGAAAAACATACCCATTTTTTCATGTAGCACGACAGATAAAAATTAATTTTAAAATACAATAAAATGTACCTCTTTTGAACAAAAATATTTTAGATTGAAATAAAATGCCATCCCATAAATATTTAGTTTTAATGGGTCATCCTTACTTTACTGTGCAATGATGATACTGAATACATCTTATTAGTTTTCTATTTTGTTTAATTATGAGAAAAATGTTTACTTTTCATAGAATATCTATATTTATGAAATTAAACTGTCTTTATAAATATTTGCCCTACATAATTGTTTGAAAATTATATAAAATTATTCTATGCAAAATATGTATATTTATGGAGGTATCAAAAAGACTAAGGTTATTTGAAACAGTAGGCTTCATTGTGAATCCTACTGTTTAAATCGATGAGCGTGTATGCACACACAAACACACACACACACATACATGCAAGGCCCTCTAAGGGTAGGCAATTGTCATTAGCAGAGTGATCAGACTGGCAATTCAGTACCCATTCCCTTCAGAGGAACACCTAACCCAATCTTGATATTAGGATGAGAAAATCAAACTTGCCTGGAGTGGATGCACCAGGCTGAGCTGACCCACTTTGGGATTTCTTGCTCTTTTAGGGGAGGGTATGGGGGTGTGGGAGGGGAGAAGCTGAAGACTGGCTGAAAGAAACTGGGTGGAGGGAAGGGAGGGGGTGTAAGTAAGGGGATAAGAGTAAGGGGATACATGGATTAAAAAAGACTTTATAAATAAATTAATTAATTTTACTAAAAAAGAAAAGAAAATGCTCTTTTCCAAAGCCATTGGTTAACAAACAAAAAGCTCACTGTAGATGCTGGTCAGGAAAAATTCAGAGAATACCAAAATGAATACAGGCTATTGCCATTACACTTATGGATTGGTGTTGTCTATTAGAAACTGGCATGGATTAAAGTATTTCTTATAAAATATTTTGTTATGGATTTATGCTTTCTGAAGAGTTCACAGAAAAAAAATTGTATGTTGGAAATTATCTTGCCACAGTCTGAACAATATCAAAAATACATGAGGAGCTTTATCCTGAGTGACATGACACATCAGAATCTATTAGTGGCTTTCAGAGTGATTTAAGATTAGGAAGGATATTGTAAAACAATATGAAAGTTATGAAAGTAGTCATTAGTCAAACGTAGCTTTACTATGTTGAAAATCAGTCAGCAGGATGTAGTGGACATTTTAACTACATTTATAAATGGAAACCTAAATATTGATAGAGAAAAACCAGAATAAATCACTAAAGAAGAGTATTTCATAACACTGTAAGTAGTTTCCTCTGAAGACATGTTTTAGGAAACTGTATTTGCCACATATTTCAATTTGTTTTACCTAAGAGTAGAAATTAATCTCATATACATGTTTGGCTTATTTCTTGAGACTGCCAAATTTAGTCTGAGAAGCTCAACAACTCATTAAAAAACACCATTTTTATAAAAGGAGAACTTTGAATTTGTAGGAGACATAAAATACTTCAAACACTAGGATTACTGAGATTAACAAAATTAGAGTACTTCTAAGAGTCTTGGAAGTTGCCATGGTATGTCAAGTAGTTTGATATATAAATATTTACATGAGATTTACAGTTTTAGTTGTATAAAAATAAAAAACATTCATGGGAAAGCCAAATAAGATACGGTTAAATGACAAGATATTATATGACTAATATATTATTAAATTGTTACTGAAATAAAACATATAGCTTCCTGCCTAGGGTCATCATATAAATGTCTAAGGGATGGTTAACTGCTTCTGAGTTCTTGCAAAATATTCTTATTACAAATGATATATGTTCAGTCCTCTATTGTGGGTGGGAGTGTAAGCTTGTTAAGCCACTCTGGAATGCAGTTTGATGGTTTCTCAGAAAAACAAGAATCACTCTTCCCAAGGATCCAACAATACCACACTTAGGCATATACCCTAAAGACACACATTCATACCCCAAAAGCATTAGCTCAACTATGCTCATAGCAGCATTATTTGTAATAGCAACAACTTGGAAACAGCATAGATATCCCTCAACTGAAGAATGGACTCAACTCTCCTATAAAATGACACACACTAACAAGATGGATAAAACAACAGAAGGCAGGCTTCTGTTGAGTACAGGAGAAACACCTCAACCACAAAGAGAGTCACAGGCTAAGAGTAAAGGATTGGGAAAAGATTTTCCCATCAAATAATCCTAAGAAACAAGCTGGAGTTGCCATCCTAATATCTAACAACCTAGACTTTAAGCTAAAAGCAACTAAAAGGGACCAAGAGGGTCATTACTTATTCATCACAGGAAAAATTGGTCAAGAGGAGATTTCAATCCTGAATATTTATGCCCCTAATATAAGGGCACCTATCTATGTAAAAGAAATACTGCTAAAGCTCGAATCCCACATCAATTCTCACACGCTAATAGTGAGAAACTTCAATAGCTCACATTCAGCCCTGGATTGGTCAACCAGTAAGAGACTCAACAGAGAAATAAGGAGTCTAAAAGAGGTTATTATGCAAATAGATTTAATAGATATCTACAGATGCTTCCACGCAAATGCAAAGGAATATACATATTTCTCAGCTCCTCATGGAACATTCTCCAAAAGTGACCACATAATTGGTCATAAAGCAAATATCAACAGATATAAAAAAAATGAAAATACTCCCTTGTAAAATATTGGACAACCAGGACTTTAGTTAGAGTTCAACAACATCAAAAATCAAAGAAAGCCTATCAACTCATGGAAAATAAACATCACACAGCTGAATCATCTCTGGGTCAAGGAAGAAATTAAGAAAGAAATCAGTCTTCCTAGAATTTAATGAAAATTAATTCACAACGTACCCAAGCTTGTGGGACACAATGAAAGCAAACGTAAGAGGAAAATTCATAGCACTAGATACCTGTATGAAAAACCTAGAGAAATCCCACACTAGAGACCTAACAGCTCAGCTGAAAGCCTTAGAACAATTAGAAGCAAACTCACCTAGAAGGAGTAAATGGCAGGAAATAATCAAACTTAGAACTGAAATCAATACAATTGAAACAAAAAGAACAATACAAAGAATCACTGAATCTAAGAGTTGGTTCTTAGAGAAAGTCAACAAGATAGATAAGCCCTTATGCAAACTCATCAAAAAACAGAGAGAGATTGTCCAGATCAACAAAATCAAAAATGAAAAGGGGGACATAACACCAGACCCCCAGGAAATCCAGAGAATTATCAGATCATACTTTGAAAATCTGTATTCCAAAAAAATGGAAAACCTAGAAGAAATGGACAGCTTTCTGGACAGGTACCATCTGCCAAAATTAAATGAAGATCAGATTAGTTACATAAATAGGCCTATAACAATTAAGGAAATTGAAGCTGTCATTAAAAACCGTCCCAAAAATAAAAGCCCTGGTCCAGATGGTTTCAGTGCCGAATTCTACCAGACATTCAAAGAAGAATTACCACATTACTGCTCAAACTATTTCCCACAGTAGAAACTGAAGGAATATTTCCAAATTCCTTTTATGAGGCCACAATTAATCTAATACCCAAGCCACTCAAAGACACAACAAAGAAGGAGAACTACAGATCAATCCCCCTCATCAATATTGATGCTAAAATTCTCAACAAAATTTTAGCAAGCCATTTACAACAATATATAGAAAAATATCATTTACCATGACCAAGTAGGCTTTATCTCAGAAATGCAGGGCCGTTTTAACATATGAAATCCGTAAACGTGATCCATTATATAAACAAACTAAAGGATGTTTATATAAACGTTTATATATATAAACGTGATCCATTATATAAACAAACTAATGGATAAACGTGATCCATTATATAAACAAACTAAACTAAAACCATATGGTTATATCCTTAGATGCTGAAAAAGCTGTTGAAAAATTCCAACACTCCTTTATGATTAAAGCCCTGGAGAGATCAGGAATACAGAGAAAATACCTAAATATAAAAAAGGCTACAAGAAGTAGACAGCCAGTATCAAACTTAATGGAGAAAAACTCAAAGCATTCCACTAATATCAGGAATAAAACAAGGATGTCCTCTCTCCCTTATCTATTCAATATAGTTCTCAAACTTTTAGCTAAAGCAATAAGGGAACGAAAGGAGATTAAGGGGATACAAATTGGAAAAGAAGAAGTGAGGCTATCTTCATTTGCAGATGATATGATTGTATACATAAGTGACCCACAAAATTCTTCCAAGAAACTGCTACAGCTGATAAACACCTTATGCAATGAAGCAGGATACAAGATTAACTCAAAGAAATCAGTAGCCCTTCTATACACTAAAGACAGAAGAGCTGAAAAAGAAATAAGGGAAACATTACCCTTCATAATAGCTGCAAATAGTATTAAATACCTTGGAGTAACTATAACCAAAAAAGCAACAGACCTATTTGACAAAAATTTTAAATCACTAAAGAAAGAAATTGAAGAGGATATCAGAAAATGGAAAACTGTCCCATGTTCCAGGATAGGTATAATCAACACAGTAAAAATGGCAATTCTACCAAAAGCAATCTACAGATTCAATGCACATCAAAAACCCAACACAATATTTTTTGGACCTTGAAAAAACAATACTCAGTTTCATTTGTAATAACAGGAAAGCCAGGATTGCCAAAACAATTTTACTCAACAAAAGAACCTCAGGAGGTATCACCATCCCTGACTTCAAGTTATACTATAGAGCTACAGTAATAAAAACAGCCTGGTACTGGCATAGAAACAGACTTGTGGAATAATGGAATAGAATTGAGGATCCAGGCATTAACCCAAAATCCTATGACCACTGATCTTTGACAAAGAGGCCCAAAACATTCAATGGAAAAAAGATAGTATATTTATCAAATGGTGTTGGCATAGCTGGATGGAAGTGTGTAGAAAAATGCAAATAGTTCCGAGCCTGTCACCCTGCACAAAACTCAAATCCAAGTGGATCAAAGACCTCAACTTAAACCCAGCCACTTTGAACTTGATAGAAAAGAAAGTGGGAAATACACTTCTACGAATTGGCACAGGCGACCACTTCCTAAATAAAACACCAGTGGCACAGACACTAGGACCAACAATCAATAAGTGGGATCTCCTGAAGCTAGGAAGCTTCTGCAAAGCCAAGGACACTGTCTATAATACAAAACGACAGACTAAAGAATGGGAAAAGATTTTCGCCAACCCTACAAGTGATAGAGGACTGATCTCTAAGATACATAAAGAGCTCAAGAATCTAAACCCCAAAACCTTGAATAACCCAATCAAAAAATGGGGTACAGATCTAAAAAGGGAATTCTCAGCAGAGGAATTACAAATGGCTGAAAGGCACCTGAAAAAGTGCTCTTCATCTTTAGCCATCAGAGTAATGCAAATCAAAACAACTTTGAGATACCCCATAACACCTATTAGATTGGCTAAAATAAAAGGCACAGATGACAGCCTATGTTGGAGAGGATGCAGAGCAAGGGGAACACTCCTCCATTGTTGGTGGGAGTGTAAGCTTGTTCATCCTCTTGGAATGCAATATGGCAGTTTCTCAGAAAATTGAGAATCAATCTCCCCAAGGTCCCAGCAATACCACTTCTGGGTGTATACCTTAAAGATGCACAGTCACACTACAAAGGTATTAGCTCATCTATGTTCATGGCAGCGTTATTTGTGATAGCAAGAACCTGGAAACAACCTAGATGCCCCTTACCTGAAGAATGGATTAATAAACTTTGGTACATCTACACAATGGAGTACTACTCAGCAGTAAGAAAACATGATATCCTAAAATTTGCAGGCAAAAGGATGGACTTGGAGAATATCCTCCTGAGGGAGTTATCACAAACCCAGAAAGATAAGCAGGAGATGCACTCACACTTTAGTGGACTCTCAACAAGCAAACAAACAAACAAACAAGAAAAATGCAAAGCATGCCCAAACGGCAAGCCACAACCACTGAACAGCTTGGGATCAGAAACACCCTGGAGTGACACCTTGGATCCCACTCCCCCTGGAGAACACCCGACTCACTCTTGAGGGAGGGGGGAGAAAACTGATCTGTCAGGAGTGGAGACTGAACTAAGCAATATTTGGACAGTGGGACCATAGGACTGTCTGCAGCCTGCCCAGGGAAGAGATGGGTATTTGTGGAGAAGAAAGAATGACCTGATGTGGTGGGAGGGGGAAGGGACCTTGAATAAGGATATACAAGGTTAGAAAGTGTGACTTCTTTGTTAATAATAATAATAATAATAATAATAATAATAATAAGGAAAAAAAAGAATCACCCGCCTCCCCCCCAAAAAAAATTCTTGACCAAATTAAAAAAATGAAACCTGTGGGATGTATCAATATTCTCAAATTCAAATTGCACTAAGACAGCATAATATTTTTATGCAGGAAACTGAAGTCCAATGTGCCCACTGTTTCAAGCTATGACAGGAATCAGGCCCTCAGGCAAGACTTAAATTAGGCTTCCATTTTACTATAATTAAGCTTCTTCCCAGGCAACAAACAGGTGTCTTTCTTCCAGTTAGACTCCCAGAAAACAGGTGGCTCCTTCTTGGTTAGGCAATTGATTCCAAAGTAACCCATCATGTTCTAACAGAATACCTTTTGACTCTGGAATGTCCCCATCTTATCTGTCCACATGAACTAACACTTTGAGTCCCTATTTAACTTCTGGCTGAAAAATAAAGTTTTATACCTTGATCAGAAAGTTTTGTCTTGTTCTCAGTTTGTTTCATGTTCTTTTCTCAGCATTTGTTTGGCCCCATTTTCTTCACGTCCACGTTGAAGAAAGATCGTGCTGGTTGGGCATTTTTACAAAAATAGGCATGTTGAGTAATGAAGTAAAATTAAAGATACAAACAAATTTACCAACCTACAGATACCTAATTCATTATTTTAATTTTATCTTTTTAAAAATTTCA
>PVIH01015233.1:15117-50553 GCA_004025045.1 Sigmodon hispidus
AAAATTCACAGGCAAATGGATGGATTTGGAGAATATCCTCCTGAGCGAAGTATCACAAACTCAGAGAGATAAGCAGGGGATGTACCCACTCACTAGTGGTCTCTAAACAAACAAACAAGAAAAAAAAGCCAAACATGCCCAAGCAGCAAACCACAACCACTGAATAGCTTGGGATCAGAAACACCCTGGACTGACCCTTTGGATTCCACTCCACCTAGAGGAACACCTGACTCACTCTTGAGGGAGGGGGGACAAAACTGGATTTGGCCGGGAGTGAAGACTGATCCAAGCATTGTTGGGCCAGTGTGACCATAGGACTGTCTGCTCCCTGCCCAGGTAGGGGATGGGGAGTTGCAGAGAAGAAAAATGATCAGATGTGGTGGGAGGGGGAAGAGACCTTGAATAAGGAAATACAGGGATGGAAAAAAAAATTCAGAGGGAAAGCTGAACACAAAGAAAATATATGTGTAGTAATCTTATTTGAATTTCCACCCTTGATAAGCCATGCTTATGATTATTATCCTCTGTATAGTTATTGTTAACTCGTCAGCATTTTTTTAAAATTCTTTTTACTGTTTCTTTGGTAAATACAAAATAAAGAAAAAAAATTTCATTACTATTCTTTAAAATTGTGGTTTCTTTTTTTTCTAAAGAGAGACAGAAGGTTGTGGGTCTTATTAGGAGAAGATGTAGTGAAGATCTCAGAGGAACTGCAGATGGAAAACAATGACTAGAATATATAATATGGAAAAACTATTTTTAAAAAGGAAAACAAAAAGGACTATTAGAAAAATTATATTTATCAGTCCAAATTATGTAGGTCATAGCTTGCATATAGACTAGATTATTTCTCTATTCTGGGTAGCACAACATCAAATGTATTGTTTCCTTTTCTTTTAAGGCTGCTCTCTTTTGGTGAAACTCATCTGAATCATGTGCTTGTGTGACTTCCATTATATTCAGTGTACAGAATTCCTCTTGAGATTCACATCTCCATCAGTAGAAAGATCCTCTTCCATTCTATTTTTAATTTTTGAGCCAAAATTGAATCAATTTTGTTTAAAAATTGACCAAGAAGATGGATACTAGCCAGGTCCTTATCTTGGATTACCAGAGAATGACCATGAATTAGATCAGTGGGTACTTATAAGGGCAAGGTTATAAGTAAATATGAAAAAGTACCTAAAACTGTAGGCAAAAAAATTAGGAAGTAATTTTAATATCATAGCAGCATAGATAAATGATTGCATAAACATGAGTAGTAAAGAAATGTCTTTCGATGCTGAGATTATGAGATCTATTTGATAGAAAAAAATCAAGAATGATGATCAAATATTTGGTCTTTGCTTTTCTGGATAAGGCAAACATACAAGACTATGTCAAGAATACTTGAGGAGTCAGTAAATTCTAGAAACCAATCATGTTATGTCTTTGAATTAAATAATAAATGGTAAGGTCACCCCCTACATATACAAGACTGGCCTTAAATTTCTAATGTATGAGCAATCTGTCTACCTATGCATGCACAGTAGTTAAAACTGTAGGGATATACAATCTCACTTATCTAAAAAAATTAACTTTGGAGCTTAGAGTTTAACATTTGAATGACATTTATGTTGAAGGGTGAAATATAAAATTGAGAGTTTGTTTTGAAGAAAAGATTTAAGTCAATGTTTAATTTTGTTAAAAAGAAAACTAGATTTGCATATGAGGTATAATGATTTATGGGTTGATCCATACTCTTCAATATTAAAGATAAGGTTATGAATCTTATAATAGCAGACTACTAGCAGAAAGCTTAAGAGGAATAGTATCCCATACTTAATTGAATAAAGTATTTCATGGAAGAAGAGCTATTAAAATTCTTTCAATAAAATGGTTAAATATGTTTCTGAGATAAATTACTATGGTATATGACAATATAAATAGAATTGAACAATTGGACAAAAATGATTTATTTCAGTGGACTAATGTAAACCAAATGGATTCACAATAAAATGTGATGTCAAGATGTTTAAATATTGAGTGGAGGGTTTGCTGTAAATAAATATACTTGAGAAAAATCAATACATTAACTTAAGTAAAGAAGAAGGTTTGATTTGCTTTGGTATTTTCTTCATGAATCAGTAATGATATGTCTGTCATCACATAAAAAATATAAAATTTATGCCAATATACTATTGGGCAAATTTAACAGTAACATTTCAAACTAACATTATAACAACTGAAGTTAAAATGTTCATATAGTAGTGAATAAACAAAATGGAGTAAAACTGAAACAAATATGAGCCTAAAACCTTTGGAAAAGACACCATTAAGTGAACATGAGTTTTATCTCATTAGAGCAGAGTCATAATCTTAGATATATCCATCAGTGTACAGGAATAAGAAAAAAGATATAGTAGATTCACAAAAATATCTATTATTGTAGATTTTTTTTTCTTAGTGATACATAAGAAGAAAAGAATTCTTAGTGATTTCTTTTCAACACCAGCAAAAATAAGCACTTTTTAAGCATTAAGAACTAAGTAGAGGGTGTACATATTTGAAAACAGAAGATAAAGATAGTAACTGTTCACATAAATGAATCAGGCTTGGGAAATTATGCCAAAATCAGTCTAGCAAATACCAGTATTTCAACACATCCAAAGGTATGTTGCTGTAATTTTGCATGTTTTGTCATTGTAGAGTAGGTTGAGATATGTATTTAACAAGATATTAAGTTCCAGAAAAAAACATGAGAGAGATCAAAAGGCAAAACAATGAGAGTTCTTTAAGGAAATTGCAAGAAGAATGAAAATGAACTATAAAAACATGGAGATATTTTCAAGTATTACTAAAAGTATTATCTAGTGTATGACTATAAGAAGGAGTGGCTGAAATGATTTTGAGATAACATGGCCCAAAGTCAGGGTATTAAAATGGTCAGTACCATGAAGTTTATAAGACTATTTAAAACCTACTAAAATAATTTAAAACTTTTCTAAAAGAATCCCATATTAAATAAAGCAGGGATAAACTATGGCCCTTTGAGATATGATTTTACCTCAATAAGGAAGAGTAGTAGATAGTGTAGTATTAAGACATGAGCTTCAGAGAAGTGGAAATTAGGACAGCACAGTAATTAATAATCTGAAATGAGGGAAAATTATATGCCTCCCTAGTAGGTTCTCCCAAAACCTGAAGACAATACAATGATTAAATAAATTGGAAAGTAGCAATATATTGAAGTAGAAGTTCAGATTTCTTTTACATAAAATGACAAAGCTTTAGGGAAAATTACAACACAAAATAGGAACATAAAACATTTTGAGAAATCATAAAGTTACAGAATGGGAGATTTTGAAATTGACAGTAATCTTGAGGATCATAGTCTAAGGATGGAGTTGATTTGACACTGTAGGGACACTGCTATGCCAAGGAACGAAACATAAAACAGAGATAAACGTCCTTGTAGTCTAAAACTTGGTAACTAATTAACCAGATGTCGTACATGAGAGCATACTTGCCTTTAACGATGGAATTGCTGAAAAATTAATACCATGATATTTTCAAGGTTGTATGAGGTCTTAACAGGACTGTCACTGTACCTGATTATTAGACACTTGATGAGGAATAATAATGTTGAAAAATCAGAAAAACGTACCAATCATCATCTTCCAAATTTATCCTTCACGTCTCTGTGTCACTCTCACTGCATCCTTCTTCCACCAAATCTTTAAGTCTAAATGTGAAAGTGTCTGTGAATAAGCTGTCCACTTCTTTTAGGTTTTCCATTTCAATAGAGTATAGATTTTCAAAGTATGACCTAAAACTTCTCTGGATTTCCTGGGTGTCTGTCCTTCTGTCTCCCTTTTCACTACTGATTCTGTTTATTTGAAGACCTTCCCTCTGCTTTTTGGTTAGACTGGATAAGGGATTGCCTATCTTGCTGACTTTCTCAAAGAACAAACTCTTTGATTCATTAGATTGTTCTCTTTGATTCTATTGTACTGATTTCAGCATTAAATTTGATTATTTCCTTCCATCTATGCCTTCTAGGTGAGTTTGCTTCTAATTGTTCTAAGGATTTCAGCTGTGGTGTTAGTTATCTGGTGTGAGATTTCTCTAGGTTTTTGATATAGGCATCTTCTGCTATGAATATTCCTCTTATTTTGTTTTTTAAATTATGAATAAAGTCATATTTTTATCCATGCATCCCCTTGTTCAAACTCCCTTCCCCTCCTGCCCCTCCCAGTTGCTCTCTCTTCTCCCCATCACTTTATCTCAACCCCAGCAAGGGCAGGAGGTCCCAAGGTCCCAAGGTGGCTTAATTAAGCATCCACTCCAGGCACATCTGCTTTCCTCACTGGAAAATTAAGACTGCTTAAGGTATTCCTCTGGAGAGAATGTACCCCAGCCAGCAGGGTCTTCAATGTGGACCTGAAACTGGGGGTGAGAAAAATGAAGAAACAGGAACACAGAGGAATTTTCACTCAAGCTTTGGCACTCTTTATTCTTCAAGCCATGGTTTTTTATAGAATCTCAGAGTGTATAGAATGCACGTTATTCAAAGAAAGGTGGCAGGCCTGAGAGGGGGAAGTAACAGACAGGATAGAATTGATATAGAAATCTATCTGTTCTCAGTTGAATGCCTGGAGAAGCTTCTGGAAAGCTAAGGACACCGACAATAAGACAGAACAACAGCCTACAGGATGGGAAAAGGTTTTCACCAAGCCTACAAGTGACAGAAGACTGACCTCTAAAATATATAGAGAACTCAAGAAACTAGAGCAACAAACATTGAATAACCCAATCAAAAAATGGGGTTCAGAACTAAAAGGAGAATTCTCAGCAGAAAAATTTCAAATGGCTGAAAGGCACTTGATAAAGTGCTCAAATTCTTTAGCCATCAGAGAAATGCAAATCAAGAGATACCATCTGACACCTCTCAGAATGGCTAAAATAAAAGACAAAGATGACAAGCTGTGCTGGAGAGGTTGCACAGCAAGGCGAACACTCTTCCATTGTTGGTGGGAGTGTAAGATTGTTCAGCCACTCTGGAATGCAGTATGACAGTTTCTCAGAAAACTGGGAATCAATCTCCCCAAGGATCCAGCAAAACCACTTCTGGGTATATATACTCTAAAGATGCACATTTACACCTCAAAAGCATTAGCTCAACTATGCTCACAGCAGCATTATTTGTAACAGCAAGAACCTGGAAACAACCTAGATGCCCCTAAACTGAGGAATGGATTAACAAACTGTGGTACATCCACACAATGGAGTACTACTCAGCAGTAAGAATAAATGATATCCTAAAATATACAGACATTCTGTATACGGATTTGGAGAATACCCTCTTGATCATGTATCACAAATGCAGAAAGACAATCAGGGAATGTATTCACTCATTAATGGCCTTTAAAAGAAAGCTATGCCTGCCCAAGCTGCAAGCCACAACCACTGAACAGCTTCGGATCTGAAATACCTTGAATTGGCACCTTGGAGCCCATTCCCTCCAGAGGAACACCTGACCCAGTTTTGATGTTGGGGTGAAAAAAGTGGTTCTGCCTGCAGTGGATGCTGAGCTAAGCCACCTTGGGACCTTGGGATCTCCTGCCCTTGCTGGGGGATGAGATAAAGTGATGGGGAGAAGAAAGAGTGACTGGGAGTGGGGGTGAGGGTCAAGGAAGTTTGAACAAGGGGTTACATGGATAAAATATATGACTTTATTCATAATAAGAAAATGAAAAACAAAATACACAAAACAAATATA
Source organism: Sigmodon hispidus (assembly GCA_004025045.1). NCBI lineage: Eukaryota > Metazoa > Chordata > Mammalia > Rodentia > Cricetidae > Sigmodon > Sigmodon hispidus. Next base: position 20,879 of record PVIH01015233.1, read on the forward strand.
GTTAGTATGTGAAACCTCAAGTGACAAAAGTAGCTACATTCATGATATGCAAATATCAAGAATATTTGCAATAACTAATTGTCAATCAGGTGAGAAATATTTTCTGAGAATTATAGCACAAAAAACTTGCTATGCACTCTTCATGGTCTTGCCAAGGGGCTTACACATGCATCTGTTTATTGGAATGGAACCTGCACTGTGTGGAGATGCAGAGAACAAAGCATTCTGCCATATACAACACATATTCCATCAGCAGTGCACAGACTGAAGAAGTGCAATAGGTTAAGAAACAATAATTAAAAACTAGGAAAATAAATAAAAACTGATTGCATATATTTAAATTACATGCCACTTTTTAAAAAGCACCTTCAAGACAGATAGCATCCGGGGATGCACACTTGATTGCTAAATTTCTAAAGAAATGCAAGGCCATTTATGACAATAAAAGTGAGAATATTGCTTGATTTTGGAAGTAGAGAAACTGTAACAAGGATGGAAAACATGGGGGATTCAGAGATGACATGCTCAGGCTTCTATTTTTAATACTATAGAATATTTAACAGAGTAGTAGAACAGACAGACAGACAGACACACACACACATACATATACATGCACATGTGTGTGTGTGTGCTTCTGTATTATTGGAACAAAATTAGAGACATTTGAGGCAGGAATCATAGATGTTCAGGGAAATTCTATTACAAGTATCTTCAGTGTTTCTTGTTATAGTGTATGGAACCATTTCTGAATAAACATGCAACCTTTGAATGTGACTACTTTAAAGGTTTAGTGATATTTAAATGTATATAGTCTGAGGTTTATTTAGAGATTCACATTACCATATAAGCACAAATAATGTACATATTTTCATAACCAACTTTATAGTTGAGAAAATAGTTATGTTAGCATGAAGGGCTAAACTTTTTATGCAGAAATGCTTAAAAAATATTTTATTTATAAAAGAAATGTGTGCCAGAGTAGGTTTCCAAGGTATATATTTATTCTATATCTGAAATGAGGGCTATATAACTAAAGAATGTTCCCAGGAATAAGATTAGAAAATGTATGAGGTCTAGACATTTTGAGCAAGTGTGGTTAAGAGAGTGGAACCACCTAACAGGGAAGACATTTGATTGACAGGCTTGAGGATGACTCAACTTGTGAAGAGAAGAATAACAATAATGCTTCCAGCAAACTTTCTATTTCTGCTTGGATTATTTGAGAAACTTAGAGAAGATTCAAGCTGTTGCTTCGACTCTGCACATCACTAGAGCAGGAGCAGAAGGCTACACTGGGAAAATGAAGCACACTGATTTAATAACTGACAAGAATGCAGGATATGTAGAAAGCACTGGTGATGGGCATTGCTTTGCAAACACCCTGACTTTGATTCTCTATAATATTAGCACAAAAATGTGAGGTGAAAATTTTAATATTATAGGGGAAAACAGATTCCTTGTCATCTTAATATTTCTATGTAATTTGCATGTAAATAATTATCAGAATACATTTTGGGCAAATAGAATTAAACTGTAAAAACACTCTATTTTAGAAACTTTGTTGTCACTTAATTTTTATAACATCACAGGATAAATGCAATCAACTTTAGATTATTAAAATATCAAAGAAATAATGGTGAAGTTCAAGAGATATTTGGATAATATGAAAAAGAAAAATCTTGAATTAAAAAGAGTACATGCATGAGGAGGTAAAAGAAGCATAATAGCAAGGATTTCTTTAATAGAATTGCAATTGGATTTCCCAGAACTGCAATATTGAGGGAGGTAATGAACTGGAAAGATTCTGGGTCAAATCAGCCAGGAGGCTATTGCCATGAACCTGAGTTGTCCGATTCATCCAGGAGAAATGCAAAGATATGCAAGTAGATTACACTCTTGACTCTAGTCTTAATGTGTTTGGATCTAAATGGCAAACAAATAGTTGTTTATCTGTAGCAGTCTTTCTTTTGCTTCAGAACCTAGGCTTGTAAAGTTTATGGCCTCTGCTTCACATACTCATCCTCACCAAAAACCCAGATTTCTTTTTCTTTAATTGAAAATAGATTCCTTTTTCATGCAATATATCCTGATCATAGTTTCTCCTCTCTCTGCTCCTCTCAGTTCCTCTCCAACTCCCCTCCCCTTCAGGATCCAATCCTTTTCTTTCTCTCATGATAGAAGAACAGGATTTGGGGCTGGAGAGATGGCTCAGCAGGTAAGAGCAATGGCTTCTCTTGCAGACTTGTGTCAATTCCCAACAACCCCATGATGGCTTACAACCATCTGTAATGAGATCTGGCACCTTCTTCAGGCCTGCAGGCAGAACACTATATATATATCTGTGTTCAAGGGTATCAGGAATAATAGACAAATACTATTTACAAACAATATTTCTTGTCACTACTATTACATAATTTCCTTGGGAAGACTGCTTTAAAATTACTGTGCAACCCTCATAGATCTTCAAGTTTAAAGAAGCTCTAATTTCCTTGTATCTTTTATGGGACTGATTAAATATAGTACTCATGATATATAGGCTTTTATAACTGAGACGCATATTTGACCTTGGTAATTAGAACAGGAAGCAGAGTGTATGTTATCTGCATTGCCTTTCTCCAAACTTCAGCACTCAGTGTCTATATCTAGGCATCTCTTACTAAATAGACTCTACAGTCTAATTTCTTCTGCTGCAGCAGTAATATATGTGTCAGCACAATCCTCACATCAGTCTGGTAATAATGTTCCAAAAGGCCATTTCTGGTGTATTCTACTGAGAATAGTTATGTTTCTTACAGGTAATAATGACACATTTCACTAGTCTAAACTTAAATGCTGCTGAGTAGGATGAGAAAATTCTAGAAATCATTCTTAGGTTATGTGTATAAAACTGGATGAACATAAAACAAAATTCATTTTCAAGTTGTAACAGATTTTCATAATAAATGATAACTGAAAGTTTGCTTTAATTGAAATTGAATACATTGTACAACTTGTGTGTAATTGAATGTTAATGGCAGACCATTAAAAGACATCTAGTTGGTATTTTGGTGGGGTGGGTTGAAAGTTACAAAAATATAATTGCTTCTTAATTAATAGTAATTCTACTCCTGAGAGAAGTAGAATTCAAACATCTGGTAGATACAGTAGATACTTTTAACACAGAAAGAAATGGGTTCCTTTAACCTTGGCAGGATAGTAGTAGGGGAAAGAATTTGCATTAATGTATGATAAAAGCAGCTGAGTTCACAATACAGTTTTAAAGATCAAGTGTGAACTGATAAGAAAACTTGTCATCCACAGATCTGATTCAAGGGGAATCTGTATTTGCATGCCAATGCTTTTCTACATGCCTGCTCTTAGTAATCATGAGTGTAATTGCTATGGAAAAGAAAGCTGGGAGAAACCACTGCCAAGGTCCAACATGAGATACATCTTAAATGCTAAAAGGGAAGGGAAGGTTTATAGCTATGCTTGGTAATCTAGATGTAAGAATGTATTCTCTAAAGGGAAATGTGTTTTCACAATGACAATAATTTATACCTAACAAACAAGGCTGTAGAAAAATTAGAAGAAATCTCCAAGCTAAAAGATGAAATACAGATCCACGATTATAATATTGTGAGGAAAAACAAGGAAGCATCATAGAAGTTAATGGTATACAAAGAAAAATAACATTATGGAATAAAATTGGCAAATTAGTGGGCATAGCATATTTCGTTTTTTTAAAAAAAAAAAAATCACAATTTACCAAATTTAAATCAAGGAATAAGACATTTTAAATAGTCTTTTATCGGTACTCCATTATTTGTTCTTAAAAAATTCACACAAAGAAATTGCAGGCATAAATGACTTCATTGGTAAGTACTGAAACATCTAAAACAGTTATAAAAAAAATACCATGCAACAGTCTTGGAAAACTACTGAAGGGGGGAGCGTTCCCAACCTGATTCGATATAGCAGTAAAGCTGACATAGGCTTACACGAAATTAGAATAATAGAACAAAATGTCAGACTCTACTTCTAATAAATATAAAAGATTACCAAAATCAATCCAACAATACATAAAAAGGTAATGCATCATGAACTGGTTAATTTTATACCAGAATATAAAGTGAGTTATCACACGTCAGGGATGTAATCTGTTCTACATTTTAAAAACTCATGACAGTGTATATATAAAACATATTTTGGCAAACTTTAATATGGATTCATGATACAAACTAAATCAGGAGCCTATAAAACACTACAGGCTTATGTCATCTCTAGTGATATGTTAATAAACAACCCTATCTCAATTCTGGGGGCCAGAAAGACATACTTTCTGCATTTCTCTCAAGCTTTACATCTTCCTACACACTTAGAAACAGAGTGGCATTTGCCAGCCATCCAAGATGATGTTGACCTTCACTAAAAATTTCAACAAGAACAAAGGCCTTAGGATTCGCAAACTATTTCAACTGAAGTTATGTAACATAGGTGAATCATAAAGTTCAGTGGAGAAAATATAGATGTTCTCCTTTTTATGGAATCCATGGTAATGGTAGGTAAACAAATTGTTTAGCACTTCCATTTACCATAAGATTAGCAGGCATTTGCAAAGGACATTGAAATTATAGGGAATGAAAGCAATGTAAGAGTAGTAGGTTAAAGATTTATAATCCCAATTAATTCAATTTACTTTTTCTAAAACAGTTGGTACAAGATGATTCAACAATATGATGGGAAATATAATAAAATAGTATGATACCAATGGTTAAATTAATATAAATTATCTCAAAGTAAATAGCTAAATGAAATACATGACTAAGAATTGCATCTATTTACTAAACAATAGCACAACAATTCTTAGTGAAGCTTTAATAAGATATAAATGGAAAAGGAGAAGTTTAATAGCACTCTTTCTCATTAACAAGGAGAATAAAAAGCAACATATATGAGAAACTTCATACAAGCTTCAGTTGCTGTACCCTTAAATAAACTTTTAAGTATAATTTCTGTTACAAAAGTTCTTGTTAATGAATGTGAAAAGTGCAAACTTCTTAGTACTATAGATGCATTTTCTGATCTGATTGGAGTCCTTCATTGATGGCAACTGAGCAATGAGCTATTGAGAAAAAACCATATGCCCAATACCATATTTCATAATGCAAAACTGGAAATACAACAGTACGTATACCATGGCTTGTTTCTAATCTCTGTTAAGAAGTAAAACAGACAATTGAAAATTAACTACACTGCACCTTATAATGACTTGCAGATGCATAAACAGATGTTGCAGGATATAGAGTACAGAGTTATGTCCTGACTTAAAAAACACACTTGAAAATGTGACCTTTCTTGCTAGCTTGTTTTTGAGTGAGATATGCTCAGAAAAATAGTGGTTGGGTATATGCACTGTAAGAACATTCCAGGTGTACAAAAAGACAGCACTGATTTTGAAATCATATAGAGTTAATTTGGACAAATACCAAAAATTGAGATCAAGAGATTACATTCTAAAAATCTGGTGACTGAAAGCTAAGAGAGATAAAAGCTTGAAAGTGAAGGTGCTGAAAAGGACCTGAAGCACGGATTAAAGAGAGTTAATATCCAGGGCGCGCACAGAAGTGGATGTCTGTTTGTTTAAACTGGACTGTTGCATGGAAGTTTATATTCTAAAGAAGTTTATTCTGTGTGTTAGAGTTTACAATATGGATTTGACTAGAGATATCCTTCTATGTAGGCCTCAGTCAGGCATCTAAGCAGATATTTTAAGGGAGAGATGAGGATCCAGAATGTACAGATGTAGCAAGTTCATCTCAAATGCATTTCTTTATAATCATTATGCAAGAGAGTGGTGATAATTTTTTAAAACATCTATAAGTTGTACTTTGTTCTGAGAAAACACTAGATCAATATCCTAAATGTCTACCTAGCTCTTGTCACCATGCAAGAGTCTTTAAAAGTAGTCTGTATGTAGAGTGAAAGATGGTAGAAGCAATCTTTCAAGAGCTCAATGTAGTCATTCTAGACAGAAGCTCAGCCACATTTCTGAGACTACTGGATTCTCATTTTCCCTTGTTTTTATTTTTATTTGTCTCATCTTATGGATGTTCACATATTTTCTTTAAATTACTTTCTTTAATTTTGAGATTTTCACACATGTGTACAATGAAAAAGCATCTATTTCCCAATACCCATCCATACTAATTCATCCATATCTTTCCAACCCAACCTTCGCAACTTCAAACCTACAAAAAACAATCCACGGAGTACAATGAATTATCTCCATATCCTTGAGTTTGGTCAAGGTATAATAACACAGGAAACTCAAGAGTTGCTATATTCTCAATAAAGAATGATAATTCCTCCCAAGGAAATATCTACTGCAAGTAGCTTCTCAGTATGTCATAAAGTCTGACGATCATCTACCCCCATCACTGCTGTAATTCTGGATAGTTTAATTTTGTATAGGAAATAAGGCTGCTGTGAGTTCATGAGTGTAATAACCATGCCGTGTCTCGAATAGAGCATTTCACAGCATTCCTCTCCATCCTCTGATTCTTACATTCTTTTTGCCTCTGCATTTGTAATATCCTCTGAGCCGTAGTGATGGGAAGTTTAACACAAAAATCCCTTCTGTGGTTGAGTCTTGAGTCTCTCAGTCTCAGGACATTGGCCAAACTTAACAATGGGAGTTTAATGCCAATTGAACTTTATTCTCTCATTCTTAGCATGTTGACCAAATTTAATATGTCCATTGCAACTTCCATTCGCAGAAAAAGAAGCTTTTTTGAAAAAAACAAAAAAGGTTGAGAAAATCACAGGTCTGTGGATATTTAAACAGGTATTTAGAGAATAATTGAAAGCATGAATATTTAGCAAAATAAAATAGCAAGTTCTACCCTGAGGTCTATGACCTCTACAGCCATAAACTATTGGCCAAGATTGCAGTACCATGAGGCATGCAATAACCTCTTATGGATTAGGTTTCAAACCTAACCAGAAGCTACTGTGATACTTGCTTGCAGAGTAAGATGTTGAAAGAATGGTCTGATTGTTATGTGTTTTTAAGAAATTTCATTCACTGGGTTGCTTAAAGAGTTGTATATAGTATCTATAATTGTCCAACAACATTTTTGTCTTTCTTTGTAGGACTTCCCCTTTTACACTTTCCTGTACAGGCAAGCACTCATCCTTTGTTACAAGAGTGTTAATACTCTGTTTGGTTTTCAGTGTTTGCTTTTGACTGACTTAATAGAATGCTATTGGAAATACTGGAATTGCTGCAGTGTGTGCTGAAGCATTTTTAGAGATAAAAGCCCTTCACTATGTCAGCCTTCCTCCTGTCCTCTTTTGGCTTCATTTTGATGGACACAAGTAACATAATAAGAGGTTTAAAATTTTTCTTGGAAAGAATTATAATATTATGCTCCTGCAAAAACAATAGTATTCATGTGTAAATTTGAGGGGGAGCTGACACATGCTCTTTAATAGCAGAAAGGAAAAAAAAATGAAGACTAAGATTCAAATTAGATAGTTTAATTTGAAATTTTGTACATTTCTTTTCAAATAGTACATATGTATAACATTTATGAAATAATTTTATTTTAATTTTAACAAAATAATGCTTGGGAAAATAGTGTATGCATAAAGACAGTATTTTGGGGAAAAAAGAGTCAGGTTCATATCAGAATATAGAACAAAGCACCATTTTCAAAATTTTAATAGTACTTTCTTCTGTTCTTTAAATGCAAGTGAATTCTCAAGTTGTCTTTACTGTGGGCTGCTATTTTTCCAAAGGATCACTTTTAAGACAAAACCTGTTTATCTGTTCAGAGGATGTGATTCCTAGGGGTCTGTCCAGCCCTCAAGGTGTAGGTGTGAAGGATGTGGGAGAAACTGGCACATTCTCCCCCCAGGATTTGATGACAGGCTGCCGTAACCTCCTACCAGAGAGAATTGGTCGGTTTGTTCTGGCTGGAGTCAACCCTTAGCCTCTGAATACATATCAGCTCGGTGAGGAATGGAGAGACATTTCCTTAGCCATGCGCCTTTGTGTCTCATTACTACATGCAATCCTTAACATGGAAGACTACTCAGGCAATCAAATGGGCGGCAACACTGGCAATGCCTGACACATGCAGCATTCTCAAATATTCACAATAGCAATGTTAGCTTAGCAAAGCTACTTTGGAAGCAAAGTAAACTCCACAGATTCTTAAAAACCAGTCTTTGTGATAGAGAAAATAGGAAAGTCCTTATGAAACCTCAGTATGGGTAGCAGTTTTCTAACACTATTCTGATATAGACAAGATCCCTAACCTTGCCTCAGAGAAGTTCAGTTTTCACAGCCACACTGGTAAGATGATCAGTAGGTAAAGGCATTTGTACTCCAATCCTGATGAACTGACTTCAATCCCTGGGACCCACAGAGAAATGAAGCTAATTTCCAAGAGCTGCTTTCTGACTTAAGCCTTTACCATGGCATAAACAATCCAAATACATCATATACAAACTCACAACAATAATAAATAAAACAATTTTTCAATTTTATTTTTTGTGTTTGAGTCTTTTGCCTGTTTGTATATTTGTTTCTGATACCGACGTAAGTGAGAAGAGTGGCAAATCCCCTGGAACTGGTATTATAGATGATTGTGAGCTGCCAAGTGGGTACTGGAAACAAAAATCCCCCCTAGAGCTGCAAATGTTCTTATCCACTCAGCCAATTCTCCAGGCTATAAAAAAAAGCCAGTTTTTACTCTCTTCAACATGATGGTATTTATTCTTTGAAACTGTGATAATGAACAAAAGACAGTGATCCAAGAATTATTAGTTGTGTGTATAAACCTACCTACAATAACATATGCATATATACAATCTGTCTTAGTTTTGTTCTTGTTGATGTCATAAAATACTATTGCAAAGCAACATAAGGGAAAGATTATTAGGCTCAAAATTATATTTCATCATTGGAGGGGTAGTTATTTTAGAAAGAACATGAAACAGCTACACATACTACATCTATAGTGAAGAGCAAAGAACTATGAATTGATGTTTCCTAATACTCAGCTTATAAACATAGAATGCTTGCTTCTCTCAAACATTTCTGCTTTTACTTCTCTGCTATACGAGGTGTGGTGTCTTAGAGTGATGAAGACTACTTAAGGCAATGAGCATAAAGCCCATTTCACTCAGAAGCCTAAGCTTTTGTTCTCTTTGCTGCTTATACACCATATTTTCTCTTATATCTTTCCATTTTTTTAAAATCAGAATACATATAAGATTTCTTGAGACATGGAAGGTGTAGTCTGGCTAACTCTAAAAAGAACACCAAAACTTTACTGCATGGCTATCAGTAGACACAGTGTGTATGTTTGAAGCTAACAAATAATCACAGTATTATTATGACTAATTTTCTTCTTTTGTTCATGAGGGTCAGTGACATTTATCACATTCTAAATTTTGTTAGATCAAAATTCATGTGATACTTTTTGTCTATCATGGCATGAAGTTTATTAACACAATCAACAATTATACTTTTTTTACATTACAATTGTAAAATAAACTTACCATGGTCATTATTCAAATTTAAATGTTTGTAGCACATGATGGGGAAATAATATAAAACGGAATATATGGGTGGCGGTCCTTACGGTTTTGATAAGTGATTTTCTGTCAGAAAATAGAACAAAAGGCTTGAAAGATGACACACAGGCTAAGAATGTAACTGCCGTAGAAGAAAACCTGAGTATGTCATCCAGTCCTCAGGTCAGGCAGCTGACAATTACCTGGAATTCCAGTTTCGGGGACCTGACACCCTATTCTGCTTTCCACAGACAACTGTACTTAAAACCACACTAGCTGACTATATGCACATGAACACAAAACCTTAACAATCCCTACAAATACATATTAAAAAATGATTGCTTATAATTTTTTAAAAGGAACTCATCCTGGAAAAATCTAGTAAGTCTTCTTTATCATCCATCCATGTCATCATTTACAGAAATCCTTTGGATTGATGGGAGATGTAAAACCTATGAATCTTTCTTTTACACAGATACCTTGATTTCTAAGTTGCACACATTTACTATTGCAAACAGAGGCACTAGGGTCTTTCATGTCTCTTATTAAAGAAATAGCTGCAAAGACCTGACATGTCACTGTTTCCAAAAATGTGATGCTTATTCAGAGTTGCTGGGGATTTGAAGAACTTGCAGATTGACTGAGTAGACATAGGATACTCTAGAGTCAAAACAGATTCCCACAAGGGGCCAATGTCTCTGCTTAGTATAACTCACAAGAGGGGAAATTTCCTCTCCAGGGCACACTAACTTAACTTGTTCATTACTACACAAGCTGCATTAGAGAGCAAGCCTCCAGTGTCTGTCTGGGCAGGCAGTGTCTACAAATATCATGGGCCTCTGGCAGGAGTTAATTCTAGATTTACTAATTTTACTGACAACTTGAATACAGGGTTTGTGACACTTCAACTGTGGTAGTAAGACATGTAAATCATAGGGATAGTAGGATTGTGGAAAAGGTGAACTGTCCTATAGGCTCTTTAATAAAATGTAAAATTATACTGTCTCCAAACAAGAATCTCCACAGTAGTTTCAGTTACCAATAATAATGAGGGTACTATTGGTAGATTTTAAAACTGTATGCAGCAATTTTCATTTGACTTGATAATATGGATACTGAGGATATCTTGATATGCATGCCTTTGAGTGCTGTGGAGTTACATTTATCTTTTTATCCTTTTACTAAGCAAGCTAAATAGATGTAGGAATAACAAAGAAAATGAAATATTGACAGTATCACTATGATCAAAACTTAATAAATTTGAAGAATGATTAAAATTGTTCACAGTCTGTGAAAAGATTTTCTTTGTCTTCCAAATAATTAATTTTGAAATATAAATTATTTTTGAATTCATTTTAAAAAACTAAAATAATTAGAACATTTATATTGCTCATCTATTTTTGTGTTTAAAAAAGATTGGTATAATAATTATAAAATTTTATGAAAGATTTTTAGTAATTTATTTTCAGATTGTTGGTACTGAAAGCAGATAAGGGCTCCCTCTTCTGGTTAAAATATGTTGCTGCAAAGGATTTGGATTACTTACTTAACTCTGAAACCACTGAAAATATAAGTTTTCAAAATCTGCACTTATCTGAGAGCAAAAAGAATTGGCTATGCAATGCTGATTTAAATCAGTGATTTATATGAAATTAATTACTTCTCCCTTTATACATGTTAGCAATTAACTAGAGCTGTAAACTGTAAAAATAGTAAAGAGAATGATAATTAAAAACATTTATTCAGTCACAAAAGTTTCTTATTGTTCCAGAATTATGAGTTCTTCTTAAGATAAATTATCTATTGATATAGTTTTTTCTCTGAAATTGCATATGCTGTCTACATGATTTCTGACTAATACTTTTATTGGCCTCTTACGCTTTATCTTTCACACACTTTCCAGAAGAAATAAGTCTCTGGTTTAAATAATCAAAACTTCAGTTATGTCAGTTGAATTTTATAATTTCATGTAATTAAAATATTTTTCTTTTATATGAAAGTTTTTCACAAGTTAATTTTAAATAATAGAAAACAAGAAGTGTCTTATTACATTGCTCCTCTTTTCTATGACATGTGGAATGCACTAAGGGGCTTAAAACTACTACAATGTCATCCTTCCGTTATTTGTTATAACTTTGTTACTATTTTTCCTCTTTGAAAGATCAAACTTCACAATAAATTGGTAGTAATTTTTTATGATTTGAAGAATAAACAACTTTAGAAGTCTTAAACTTTTGTTCCATTTACAGTAACAATAAACAAGGTCTCCTGTGTCTGAGGGGAAAACACATGTGGAGTTGTCATTTATTTATCTATCTATATATCTATCCTCTATCTATCTATCATCTATCTATCTATCTATCTATCTGTCTGTCTATCTATCTATCTACTCTTTTATTTAAAAAGTCTTTTTTTCATGTATCCCTCTGCTTTCTCTCCCTTCCTTCCTTCCCATCCCTCTCAGTCCACCTTCAGCTTCTTCCCTCCTCAACCTCCCATCCCCTCCCCCAAAAGGTGAGTCATCTCAGCGTGCCCCATCCACTCGGGGAAAGTCTTACTATTATTACTTGATGGCTTGCTTCTGGGATGTTAAATAAGAGCTCATTCATTTACAACCATCTCAACAATGTTTTAAAGGTTCATAAGGCCTAGTTTCAGCCACACCTGCTATCCCTCAACATCCTCCATAAATGATATTTATATACTCTAGCTCAGATTAGAAAGATCATTAACTTTGTGGAACTAAAGACTTTCTTTCTGAGCTATATTAATATTTAATTCTTTTTTTCTGACTATTTTCAATCTACCAACAACTGAACTCTAATTACAATCCAATAAGTAATTTACAATCAAATTACAAGATTTCTGAAACAAGTCCTTCCAAACTTTTATATTCAGGATTCTACCATTTTCCCCTAGACATTCAAAAAATTACTGCAGAAAATTTTATAATCTTATCCTGGAAATAAAACATTGTGAACATTTCAAATAACAACGTTTTTTTAGCTACAAAATATTTGGGGGGAAAGTCATAAAATTATAAAATTGTAAATTCTAACTTCTTCATTTATGATAAAGATTTGATGACTGCATTTTCTTTTTAGCACTTTATTAAAATGTAAAAACAATATTTCAATTTATATATTATAAGCCTATCTAAAATTACAATGGTCTTTCAGCTTATCTTAAAATAAAAAATATAAATGTTTCTCAAAGCTAAAAAAAATATTATGAAAATGAAGTCTGAGATAGGCCTATGAAATTAGAATATTGGGAATATGTGAGTAGACAGATGAAAGAAATTTAGCCAGCGCTAAACAGTTTATGAGAGGGATAACTAGTCTTCATTTCACTACACTATGAGAGATAACTAGTCTTCCTTTCACTACACTACAAGAGGCAACTAGTCTTCAGTTTACTATGCTACATTGGATGGAAGAGCTGGTTCAACACCCATTTTTTTTTTAATTTTTAATTAAATATTAGTCAAAATGACATGTACTTTAAAGACATCTTTTTGACAATTGTTTGATGTCCTGTCCCACCAGTTCTTGTCTGGAATGTGTGTTTCATTTTAGCAGATAGTAATTAAACACCAAACATACCTTTAGATAGTAAAGATATAATTGATTGACACAATTTTATGAATTATAAATTTCCTGGAACCTTCATGAATTAATGAATCAATTTAACATTATTTCAATAAAGTACCCTTCTCACCTTCATTTGAGAAACTTTAAGGACTGTAATATAACTTTGCTATAAATTAATCTAGATATGAACTATGGTTTTATATATATAACCTTGAAGAGAATTTGTAAGTTCTGTGGAAAAAATGTCTTTACAGCTTTATGCTTTGGCATTATCTATCTTTGGAAAGAGGAGGTACATTTGCTCTTTGTGTGCTTTGAAAGAAAATGGCACCCAAAAGAAATAGCAGTCTTGGGAGGTATGGACTTTTGGAATAGGTGTAAACTTACTGAAAGAAGTGTGCCACTGTGGAGGCAGGCTTTGATGTCTTAAATATTCTCAGGACTTGCCCAGTGAGACAGTTCATTTGCTGTTACCTTTGGATCAAGATGTAGCCAACACCATGTGTGCATGGCTGCTTCCATGTACTGCCATGAAAATAATGGACTAAACCTCTGAAAATGTAAGCCACTACAATGAAATGTTTTACCCTTTTAAGAATTGCCATTGTCCTGGTGTCTCTTCATAGCGATAAAAACCCTAACTAAGACAGAGAAGGGAGTCAAATATGGTAGTTTGAAAAAAAAAATGGCCCACAAAGGAAGTGACACTATTAGGAGTTGTGACTTTGCTGGAGTAGCTGTGGTATAACTGGAGGAAGTGTGCCACTATGAAGGTGAGCTCATAAATGCTGAAGATACCACTCAGCATCTTAGGCCACTTCCTGTTTCCTGTGCAAGATGTAGGACTCTCAACTCCTTCTCCAGCATCATATCTATCTGCACTCCACCATGTGGCACCATGATCCTAATGGACTAAACCACAAAGAATGTAAGTTACTCTTATTAAATGTCTTACCATTTATGAGTGGCTAGGATCATGGTATTTGAAACACTTTAACTAAGACATTCATGTTAATTCTCCCAGCTTCTGGTATGGACTATATAAAAATATACTTTATTATTCTACTTTTCTTTTAAAGAATGCTTAGTAATTTTTTTTAATGTTTAGGAAGGTTAACATTTGAGCAATTTCATGAGCTTCATAAAGATTAGAAAATAAGTAAAATCATTATTAGTATGTCCTTTAAATAAATATATTTTGTATAAAATCTACATATACATTAATGTATCTAAACAATTTTATTATAATTAACACAATTTAAATAATAATTCTACTTAATACAATTTGTTGTTCCTGATCATCACATTTAAGAAAATAAATGTGAAAGGTGGGCTCTTGAGACAAGGTGTCAGAAATTGATTATTAATTATGAAGAAACTGCAGATACTACAAATATTTAAAGAATTGTTTTAATTAAAAATGATTATGCAGACATCTCATCTCACTCCCAGAAGAAATTGCTTTCAGTTTGACTGGTCTGTTTTCTCTTTAAGGATATTTTAGAGCTGGGTGATGGTGGTGGTGCACCGCCCTTTAATCTGAGCATTCCAGAGGCAGAGTCAAGAAATTCTCTGAGTTCCAGATTAGCCTGGTCTTCAGAGAGTTCCAGAACAACTAGGCTCCTCAAAGAAACCCTGTCTTTCAAAAAACAATTACATAATGTTTATGTAAATAAAGGTAAAGTAAATAAATATGAGGGAAGAAGAAAAAAATCCTTGAGATTTGAATTTCTTTCATTTTAACATTTAATACCTTTGTATCCATGAAGAACACAACATTTATCCCTTAGCCTCTTTAACTCCTCAGACAGCAAGAATGAATCTGTCTCTTCCTGAGAAAATTTTCAAGGAATTTATAAAGTTGCTAAAATAGCATAGTAAATTATTCTAAAAGGTTCCTTTTTCAGACAGTATGAGGCAGTTTGTTAACAAATTGCTTTTTAAAATTATTTTGACTTTTTTTTGCTGTTCATGTATAATATATAATATAGGTTTTAAGTTCAAAATATTCAGTGTTTTTTTGGGTCTTGACTTACTCTGATTATCTGTATATGTTATAAACAAGGATTAATAGATGAGTGGTGAAATTTTCATAATTCCTAAATGGATTTCCAAACATTTACCCACAGGTACCTTGGTAATATAAAATTAATGTCACTATATAGATATCGTTCTTAATTAGATATAATGAGACAGAATATTTTGAGAATAAATAGGTGCTCCAAATTTCCTTGTGAATTTTCACCAGTATGTGATAGAACTTATAGGAAGTTTTCTCATTATTTACAACAAAACTTTCAATATTTATGTCTTTTTCTTTTATGATGTTTGAGTATTTAGCATATGAAACATTTGGTGCCTTCCAAGGTCAGAATAAGGTACACCATCCCCTGAAACAGGAGTCATGGATGGTTGTGAGATGCAATGTGAATGATGAAAGCCAAAAGAAGCGAGTGCCTTCCACTTCTAAGCCATTAATCAAGTCACACAACCAAGTTTTTGTATTCAAACACTACAGTAGTAGGTAAACCAAGCAATAAAAAAATCAATAAAATGTATTTTTCCAAGACACAATTAAGTCATTGTCATTAGGCAATGTATAAATCCCAAGTAACAGATAAAGCAAGGAAAGACGCTGAAGGGCATTGCAAACACCCTGTGGCATTTTTTGATCAGGCTTATAGCTGAGCTACACAATCAAATTCTTTATTACCTAACTCAGCTCTACAGCCATTTCCTTGTTGACTGTACAAAAGTGGATGCAGTGATCTTGCAAGAAAACAGCAGACATGACGTGCAGAAAAATGTGTACTTATTTTGGTCTCTGAAGTCACTTTTAGTTTGGTGTAAAACATGAAAGTAGTTTACTGTTGACTGAAGATTTCTAAATAATAAAATTTAGAAGTCATATATGAATAATTCTTTGTACAATTATGTACAGATATTTATTACATTATTTTTCTAATACTATATTTAAAAATAAGTTCAATAGGACCCAGAGAAAAATTCTATTTATGCTTTCATGAAGAAAGCTGTAGCTTTTCACATAGAGTAATGGCTGCAATTCATAAAGACACATGTGTAATTTGTAAACAAAACTTATAGAAAACTGATAATTGTTCAAGAATCACAAGGCTGCCTAGGCAAATTTCATTAGGAAGCCAGATGCACAGTCTAATGGCTACCCAGGAGTCCTGCATCTAAACTTTTGCTAGAAAATGAGATATCATTGGGAAACACAAAATTTTGGAAGCCCAGAAACCCAAAAATTATTGACTAGAAGCAAATAAAAAACCAAGTAGTTATAATTTTCTTCATTACCTTACAACCAAGTTCATTTTTGTAAGCAAAAATGCAACTTCATTTCTGATATTTTGTCAATGAATTCAGAAAATATGTATTCTACAACTTTGTGGAAGACATTTTAGCAACATATCTCCACAAATGGGTGTAGCTTTGAAGGATATTATTCTTGTTCATCTTGATGCCTCATGTAACAGAAAAATAAATATTACACCATTTACTTAGACACACATCCAAACTACGGCCAGTAATTTGTTTAGATTATAATTGTTTCTTTCTAAAAGATACATCATTATTTTGGGTATTTTTATAAACTCCTTTATTATTTTGTTGTAAGTATTTATCACATTTAAAATTATTTTGTAAGGTAATGAACAAACTTTGAATTTATATAAATATTTACATTATTTTGAATATGAAACTTTATTAGTTAAAATGCTTATAAAACACTTACTGTATTTCCTCAACATGTACTACCAAAACTGATGCATCATGAAATCAAAACATCCTAAGAAATTTAATAGTTTTGAATAGTGTCTTTTCACAAGTGCTTATTTCTCATGATTGGTTACCTATGATATTGAAAGATTATAATATATCACGTTTTAAGATTATAATATATCACATGTTTTAAGTGATAAAGATATAGCACAATGTCATGAACTTTCCAATCTGTATCTTTCTAGATATTAATATGAGCATCATTATGCCTTAACTATAAAGCTAATGGTATGTGGGTTAATATCTGGGGCTTCAATTTGATTTCATTGATCTACAAGACTGTTTTTATGCGAGTACCAAGCTGTTTTTATTACTGTAGTTCTATAGTACACTTGAAGTCAGGGATGGTGATGCCTCCTGAGGTTCTTTGGTTGAGCAAAACTGGTTTGGCAATACTGGCTTTACTGTTCCAAACGAAATTGAGTATTGTTCTTTCAAAGTCTGCAAAAATTGTGTTGGAATTTTTATGGGAATTGCATTAAATCTGTAGATTGCTTTTGGTAAGATTGCCATTTCTACCATTTTGATCCTACCAATCCAAGAACATGGGAGATCTTTCCATTTTCTGATATCCTCTTCAATTTCTTTCTTCAGTGATTTAAAGATTTGTCAAACAGATCTATTACTTCTCTGGTTAAAGTTACATCAAGGTATTGAACACCTCATTCTTGATCAAAAGTTCAAAAATATTCAATGGAAAAAAGTATCTTCAACAAATGGTGTTGGCATAACTGGATGGCAGTGTATAGAAAAACGCAGATGGATCCAAACCTATCACCATGCACACAACTCAAATCCTAGTGGATCAAAGACTTCAACATAGACCCATCTACACTAAACTTGATAGAAAAGAAAGTGGGAAGTACCCTCCAATGCTTTGGCATAGGTGAAACTTCCTAAATATAATACCAGTAGCACAGACACTAAGAACAACAATCAATAAGAGGGACTTCCTGAACTGA
Source organism: Sigmodon hispidus (assembly GCA_004025045.1). Classification (NCBI taxonomy): domain Eukaryota; kingdom Metazoa; phylum Chordata; class Mammalia; order Rodentia; family Cricetidae; genus Sigmodon; species Sigmodon hispidus. The sequence goes on from PVIH01015233.1 coordinate 38,805, forward strand.
GAATCTTCTGTAAGGAAAAGAATAGTCAATAAGACGAAATGACAGCCTACAGAATGGGAAAAAATTTTTTACCAACACTACAAGTGACAAAGGATTGACCTCCAAAATATATAGAGTACTCAAGAAACTAGAATCCAAAACCCTAAACAGCCCAATACAAGGATAGAAAGTGTGACTTCTTTATTCATAATAATAAAATAAAAATTAAAAAATGGGGTTCAAAACTAAAAAGGGAATTCTCAGCAGAAGAATTACAAAGGGCTGAAAGGCACTTGATAAAGTGCTCAGAGAAATGCAAATGAAAACAACTTTGATATACTACCTTACATCTGTCAGAATGGCTATGATTAAAAACACAGATGACAGCCTATGCCGGAGAAAATGCAGAGTAAAGGGAACACTTCTCCATTGTTGGTGAGAATGTAAACTTGTTTAGTCACTCTGAATGTAGTATGGCAGTTTCTCAGAATACTGGAAATCAATCTCCCCAATGATCCAGCAATATCACATTTAGGCTTATACCCTAATGATGCACATTCAAAACTCAAAAGCATTAGCTAAACTATGTTCATAGTAGCATTATTTGTAACAGCAAGAACCTGCAAACAACCTAGATGCCCCTCAACTGAAGAATGGATTAACAAACTGTGGTACATCTACACAATGGAGTACTATTCAACAGTAAGAAAAAAATGATATCCTAAAATTTACAGGCAAATAGATGTAATTGGAGAATAACCTCCTGTGTGAGGTATCACAAACCCAGAACAATAAGCAGGGGATATACTTATTCATTAGTGAATTTAAGAAAATGTCATTATACACAATAGCTCAAGGCTAGAACATATCTAATGACACAGTGTTCACTTCTGCATTAGTCACCTCTGGCAAAGGTGTGGTTGAGGAAGAACTTGTTTTCTTTAAGAGCCTGAGCCTGGCCAGAGGAGTTTAATTATGCTCCAGTAAGTAAATGAGGAGCCTGAATGTTTTTTTTTTTTCCTAAATGGGGAGATAATAAGTGTGCGTATGAAACTGAGTGGACCGATAACTAAGTTTGATGGTGTGCATGATGTAAAATTACCAAATAATAAATAAAAATATTATGCTGGGGAAAGAAAGCTAATGGTAACACTGGGTAATATAAAGAATTTTTACATAATAAATTTCAATTAATGGAAATAGTGAAAATCCCAAGCTTAAGATAAGAAGAAGCAATGCTCTTATGCATTGCTTTCTTTGAGTCATTGATCTTACTCACAGCTTTCTGGATATTACTTTGCATGAATGAACCGAGCCCTGGGTTCATCAAAGCTGTTGCAGTTTTAAATTGAGTAAAGTACTTCATGCAGTGGTCTTTTTAATTTTTAGCTAATTTTCTCATGAAACCTGATTTCACTCCCTAGATGCTCACCTGAAATTAATTCCACATGATTGGTAACTCATCATTCCCTTGCATTAGCTGCAGCACACCTGAGAATGTTAACTATGGAAATATGTGTTACCTGTTTAAATTTAAATCACTAGTCCTTTTAAATTGTGAAATGAACAGTGATATTGTAGAAGTCCCATTTGGGGAATCTTAGCGGTCACTATAGTTATACAGAGAACTAAAATTATACATTTCATTTTGAAATTCAAGAAAATAAGATAGTAAGACATCTCCAGTATTATTCTACTCTATAAATGAAGGGATATATTTTAAATTCAAGTGATTACATGTTATAAAACATCCACATCTAAATGAAGACATAAAATTTTAAGTATTTATATTAGTCAATTTTTCTTTGAGATAAAATAACTATCAGAAACAAGTTAAGGGAGAAGAGGTATATTTGGGGATTACTGGTTAGAAGGCATGGTTCATCTTGTTTTATTGCAGTATAGAAGATACAAAAGCCTATAGCTATGGGCTTTTTTTATGGTAAAAAGAAAAGAAAAATAGGAAAAACAGGAAGAGAGTAGGAGGAAAAAGGAAGAAAGAGAAAACACTTGTTAGCCGAGGGTATATTATAAATGCTCAAAGGCCTAGCTTTACCAGTATATATCATTCAGAGAGGTCCCATCTCTTAACATTTCCCAGCCTCTCAAAATAGTGCCACTCAGTGGGAGCTAACTTTTCAGACACATGTGCCTATGGAGGGCATTTGAAGGTACTTAAGCTTTATTTATACTTGACTTTTGCCCATTTAACATATTTAAGTCATTATCAATATTGCTTTATAAAATCTTCAGCAATTGTTTTCAGAATTTTGATAAGCAATTACATATTCAGTTGAGTGCAGAAGTCTCCTAGGTTCTGAAGAAAAAGGAAAACTGCTATCTATTTCATTTATAAGTATGGAAGAAAGATGCATGCACATTCAGAATGACGGAGGGGGTTTTCAAACACATAATATTCAACCAAGCTAAATTAAACAATGATATATATCTAACTTTCTTATAAATAAAAAGAATGCATTTTTCCAAGAAGTTCTTCTAAAATGAGAATATTAGGCATTTATGAGAAATAATTTATGAGGATAATTTTTCTTTAGTGATGAACAACATTAATATTTGCCTTGAACTGCTATTTTAGCTAACCACATTAAAAAAATTTTTCATTAACCTGATTTTTGGCATTGCTTTTCATGATATATGATTATAGAAAAGAGTATAGCCATATTTCAAAAGAAACTTAGTATATTTCAAGAATAAATTTGTACATCATATCAAGATAGTGGCTGATTTAGAAATGGCTGAATAATAGCGCAGCATGGATGAAATATCCATTTTGGACACAAAATTTAGAAATCCTTGGGAATAAAATTTGTCTAAGAAGGCTGCAACAATGTTTTATAGACAGTCATTTTTTCAGACATTATGTGTATATTTAATCTCAATATTCAACAATATTTTATATACTAAATGTTTGTTTTTTTGGAAACATTCACCAGTGCTGTTTAAAACAATTTAATGTACTAAAAATACTTTGCTTATTTTAGTAATAGGAGCTATTGGTACAAGGTTAAGTTGTAAAGTAGTTCACACAATGGTCTCTCAGTATTCCTCAATCTTCCAAAGAAGCTTCGGTAACTGGAGACGCTTCAGTACCTATAGGTGGCTACACACTGAAAAGCCTGTCTCAGATACTGAAAAAAAAATTCATCCTTATACTTCTGGTACTCTAGAATCACTTGTAGTACTAAAATCTATATTAGTCAGGGCTTTCTAGATAAACAGAACTGATAGTTCCATATAGGTTGTAGTCCTGCTAATCCAAAAATGCCCGTCTATCAATGGAGTCTACAAGGATGGATATCTTCAGTGTATTCAGAAATCTCAAAGTAGTAGGCTCTAATGACAATAAACAAATGGACTTGCCAGCCAGAGTGAGGGCAAGCAGGCCAACAGGTGAAAGTTCCTTCTTCCATGTCCTTTACATAGGCTGCCACCAAAGGTATGGTCTACATTAAAGATGAATATTCCCACCTCAAAAAATTCTGATTAGAAGTTAGTTTTCCTACTCCAGATGATTTAATTGAAAAGTAATAATCCTTCACAGGTGTACCCAGGCCTTTGGGATTTAGTTAATTTCAGTCAAGTGGATAACCATGAATAGCTTTCTCAGGACAGTACCTGTGTTCAACCATGCTTATTCCTGTGTATGCATATTAGAAAAAAGTCACCCAGACCCACACCTGATGAAGACCCAGGCAAAGCAGAGATCACATTCTCTGGAACCCTAGCCCAGGAACTCAGTCCTTGGTACTATACCCATACTCAACTCAGCCTCAAATCCAGGCCAGCAGGGAAAGTTTCTGCAGCCCAAAGCCCCAATAAAACCCAGCTTACTGGACACCGCAGCTCTAAAATCCACCCCACTTGTCAACCAACATCATCAACTGGTGACCTCAATGACAACTGGAAACCCATCGACCCCTGGCCCATAGCAGACTAAAAGACTAAGAGCAGACTAACAGTGACTTCAGTGACAATCAAGAATCTACAGAGCCCCTGCCCACAGAAGACTATGAGACAAAGAGACTAAGAGAGTTCCTCAGTTCCTATAGGACCAAGAACAGAAGAAGAAATAGGATGACATTAGCGTACGGATACATATAACAACAAAATTCACACATCCTACAAACTCATGGAAAATGAACACTTCTCAATTGAAACACCTCTGGATCAAGGGAAAGTAAAAAGAAATCAAAGAATTTCTAGAATTCAATGAAAATGAATCTACTACATCATACTCAAACTTATGAGGCACAATAAAAGCAATGCTAAGAGGAAAATTTATAGCATTGCCTATATAAGAAAACCTACAGAAATCTCATATCAAAAACTTAAAAGCACAGCTGAAAGCTTTAGAACAATTAGAAGCAAACTCACCTAGAAAGAGTAGGTGGCAGGAAATAATCAACCTAAGAAATAAAATCAATGCAATTAAAACGAAGAGAACAATACAAAGAATTAATGAATCAAAGAGTTCGTTCTTTAAGAAAGTCCATAAACCTCAGAGGACAAAACATATAAAAAGAGGGGTGTATTTTTTCATAAGGTTATTTCCTGCTGATTTGGGGGTGATGGTATCTCTGTGGGGGTCCTGTACAAACTAAAACAGTGGTTTAATGGACTGACTATAAATATTTATAACCATTCTCTGAGTACTAGGTAAGTCCATCTGCAAATCTTGTTAAAGATATGGCATAAAGGATAATCATGGAGAGTTATCTTGCAACTGTCATGAATGGTCTATATTTCAAAAGTAATCATTGAGGGGTATACTCTGTCTCTGTCTCTCTCCTTTTGCAGATAGAATCATTGTGATTGGGGCCTCATCTTTTTCTGAATGTTTTGGAGTTTTCTGGTAAGAGAAATTGTTGTTTATACCTGTAAACTTAAACATTAATATCAAATGAAGATATCATATCTTCTGCATCTTCAAGAGAAATTTGTATGCAGAGAAGCTTTTTAGGTTAGGAAGGAGAAAATACACATAAAAATAGGATTAAAGATTAAATTACAATAATACTGGTTGCTACATTGTTGCTGTTTTCTGTTTCACATCAGGTGGCTTTTCTGATATGAGACAGAATCTCGTAAGTTTACTTTATCATTGTGCTTGGGTTTTGAGAGGGAGAAAGCCACTTGCTCCAACTCCAAAGTCAGCTTTATTTATAATAAAACCAGGACTATTTTTTTTCTAGAGTGATACAGATGTAAAGCAGTGAGAATTGAGATATTACCCAATAGTGCACACTACTACTAGTTGTCCTTATATTCCCTTGTAGTCTTTTCATAAGTGATCTCCCTTTAGCTTTAGGCACTGAAGCATCCTGTACCCTTTCAATGTCTTGAAGATGGTTGTATTTATTATTCTATAAATATAAAAATATAAAAATGCCCCAGCTTTGTTAAATGAGTTTTTCTTATCATGTATTCAATTGTCATATGGGTACATCAATCATTATCTCTCTTCATTTTGATTCAGATCTTAATTAATTAATTAATTAATTTTGTTGGTAGCCATATAACAAAAGCATAACCTATACCCCATTGAACCACATATCCCAGCTTCCATTCTAAGGTCAGCATATCCTTAAGGAGATAGGTTGGTTTAACTCAGAAGTCTTTTCTATTACCCATTGTCTCTCTGCAGCTCTTGTTCCTTTCTCATCAGCATTAAGAAAATTCAAGATCAGTAAAGCATTATGCAATCTCACCCTGGGTATTTGCATTTCATCCTTCTGTTGAAGAAGCATATCTTAAGGTTTAATAAAATCTCTCCACAACTGCTTGTCCTGTGGGATTGTTTGGTATCCCTGAAATGTGCTTATATTATAATATCCAAAAATCTGCTTCATTTTCTAGAAAATATATGCTGGAACTTGATTTGAACAAGAATCTTCATTATGGTCATGGCTTCCAAAGGGGGCATAAGTACAGCATCAACTTTTTTAGAGCTCAAGGCAGTTGCCCATTGCATTTCTGAGTAAGTATCGATTGTCTGATGTACATATTTCATCTTTCCAAACTTTGGAAAGTGAAACACATCCATCTGGCAGACCTCCGTTTTCTGTGTACCCTTCAGTTTAATTCCAGAGGGTAAAGGTGGTTGGTTACAGAGGGAGCAAGTAGTAAAATTCTGTAGAATTTTCTTGGCCTGATGCCAACTGATGGGAAAGCTCTCTTTGAATTCTTTGCTATAGACATAATGTTGTTTGTGAAATTCTAAGTTTTCCAGCATGTTTCTTATTAACAATCGATCAATGTCATCATTACCCTGTGCCAAAGGGCCCAGAAGACCTGTGTGAGATCTGATATGTGTTATGTAATTCTATTTCTAAAGATATTCTGTAGTTGTATACACAGTGAGCTTAATTGGGTATCACCAGGAATAAAATCAGCAGTTTCAATGTATAAGACAACTCCTGCATACTGAGAAAAAGTTAACTATGTTAAGAGGTTCTGTAAAATCCAATAACACCATAACAATAGCATATAGTTCTGAGTTTTGAACAGAATTATAAGGGCTTTGAGCCACCTTACTTAAATTTCCTGATTTGCAACCAACTTTTGCTAATTTGTTTTCATCAGTATAAAATGTAGGAGCTCCAGAAATAGGTTTATCTTGTACCACACAAGGGGAAATTCAGTTAGTTTCCTTTACCAATTTAATTCTTTTGCTTTGGGGATATTTGTTATTAATCTCTCCCAAGAAAATACCACAAGCTTTTTGCCAAGGCTCACTGTCTACCCATAATCAACAATTTCTGCTGGGTCACTTCCAGTCAAATGACAAAGCCTAAATTTTCCTTTAAAAATCAAATCAGAAATCTTTTTGATATATGCTTTCAACATTTTACTCACCTTATGTGGCAAAAATACCTATTCTAATATAATATTTTCTCTTTGCATTATGAGAACAACCATAATGCCATTAAGATCTGGATACGTGATTCATGTGTTTTTCTTGTAATTTTTTTTCCACTAAGACTAATTCTCTCTCAGCTTTATCAGAAAATCTTTTGAGACTATTTATGTCCTTATCACCTAAGGTTTTGAATAAATTAACTAGCTCATAGTGTTTTATACCAACAACAGGTAATATATAAACAATATCTCCTAGCAGTTTTTGGAGTCCTCAATCTATCTCTCCTAAGTTGTGTCTTTGGGGGACTAATTTTCTTTAGGCATATTTTATATCCTAAATAATTGATAGATTCTCCTCTTTGTATTTTTTGGTGGCATTTTGAAGTCCCCAATCAGGAAATATCTTCTTCATTTCCTCAAACATTCTTTCTATGTTATCTATATTTGAGTCTGCCAAAAGGATGTCATCTATATAATGGTAAGTGATAGACTGTGGGGATTGCTTGTGTATCACTTCTAGTGGCTGTTGTGTAAAATATTGGCATAAGGTAGGACTATTTAACAGTCCTCATGGAAGTACTTCCATTAGTACCTCATTACTGGATGTGAATTATTTAGTGTGGTCTTGAGAAAAGCAAAAGCCCTTGTCCTTTCCTTGAATATTGATGGCCCTAGCTAATTCTCTAAAGCAATTCCTCAATTGTAAATCTTGGCTATAGTTTAGCACACCAGCTGGTACCAGCTTCCAATCATTAGGAGTTATTCTATTTTTTTTTGTTGACCATGAATTTAGAATCTGTTTGACATAAGTGAAGTGGATTTCATTGAGAAATAAGGCTTCCTTCATATGCTTGATATCTCTCATCTGGATTGCCTAATTATACTCCACAAATTCTGGGGGTACCCATACACATTCTTTATCTGAACTGTAATTGGAAACAATACCAGTGGAAAAGGGGTATCCCTTTTACAATCACCACCTTAGGCAGAACATCTTCCTTACCATGATATCTTATAGGAGGAGGTCCTGAATTGTTCTGGGTAGTGTTTTAAAAGCCTGCTTCAATATTACAACACATTCTGAATCTTGAAGACTATCATTTTGTCTAGAGTATGATTATTTTGGTTAGGCATTCCTTCTAAAAATATCATAGAATCAACAATTTTCCTGTTTTTATCATTAATGTAATTAATAAGTTTTTTATCATTAACATAAAATCTGCACTTCTCTTACACATTCTTAAAATTCACATCCAAGGAAGAAGCCCTATCTGAAAGCTTGTCATAACCAATTTTCAAGAAAGTAACTTTGTCTGCTAATTTATTGACTGTAGTTTGCATGTCACACATCTTAATGAGCAAATGAGGAAATCAAATTCCTACATTTTCAACCTTCCATTATGCTAATCTTCATCTTACATTTAGAATGGGTATCAAGCAGGGTTTTGTTGAAATATATAATGTAGAAACAAGCCATGAAGTAACAGAAATGAAGTATTGAAACCCTCAGAAATATTGTAATGCAAGAAATTCTCAATCACAACCTTAAAGCCTTGAGGAGATGTGAAAGAGCAATGCAGAGTAGTTACCTTAACCAGATGTAATGGCATTGCTTGCCAGCAGGTGTCGCAGTCAAGTTCATAGTCTTGCTTTCCATAGCACAGCATAGTAGGCAGGGCCAGGCAGGTTCCTGATATATGGCCGGCTCGACAAACCAAACCGAGTAACTGCTACAAAGGCAATTTCTTAAAAAGTTAGAGCATAAAAAAAGTCAATGGTATGCACAATTTAACAATAATCCACGGAAGGTGCACGCATATTCAGGCACATACAGCTCAGTTCCTCTGTAGGGATAGTGTCCCTGTGGGTCACCTAGCTAAAGAACTAAAAGCCATGGCTAGTGAGAGAAAAAAGCTCCTAGCTGGAGCCGCTGGAAGTGGGAAAAAGACTGCTCTACAGCTAGGTAACCTGAGTCCGAGACTATTTTGCACAACAGGACAGTGCTAACCCTTTCGTAGCCCAGGGGCCAGATGCTGCAAGGACATCTGCCTGGGAGACTTGCAAGAATGTTAGAAAATTTCAGCAGCTCACTCCAGGAAAGCGGGAGCAATCTATGAGTCTTCTATAGGGTTTGCTGAGGGAGACTGGGCAGCACAACTCCTAGATGGAGCCTCTGGAAAGTGGGTGGGCACAGAGGCTAAGCCCCATGTGGATGCCAGATATCGCAGAAATATTAGCTTGCGCTACATCATATAAAGAATTAATATTTATTAAGGGGTTAAATAAACACTCATTTATGCAAATTCAAACTTATGACAATTCTTGGAGATGGAACTGTCCCACTCTGGGCTGTTGGTCTGCTCTCCAAGAATGCAGGAACAAACAGGAAGAGAAGTCAGTGTTTCTGGTTCTCAATCAATTCTGGCCATGCTCCATAGAGGTTTTGATTCTCAGGAGCTACTAAAGCTTCCCTAATTAATGCCTGAATTCCACTACACTGACCTTAATCCAAACACCTATGAACACTCGATTTTTGAAAAAGTGACCAAATATACAATGTAAAATATATATTATCTTCAACAAATTGTGTTGGCATAACTAGATGGTAGCATGTAGAAGAATGCAAATAGATTCATATCTATTACCCTGCACAAAACTCAAATCCAAATCAATGTATCAAATCCAGCTGCAATGAACTTGATAGAAAAGAAAGTGGGAAATATCCTTCAATGCATTGGCACAGGTAACCACTTCCTAAATATAACAACAGTAGCACAGACGCTAAGAATAACAATCAATAAATGGGACCTCTTTAAACTGAGAAGCTTCTGCAATAGAAAGAACATGGTCAATAACACAAAACAACAGCCTAGAGAATGGGAAAGTATCTTCACCTATTCCACATCTGACAGAGGACTGATCTCTAAAATATATAAAGAATTCAAGAAACTAAAGGCCAAAAACCCAAATAATCCAAATAAATATTTGATTTCAGAGCTAAAAAGGGAATTCTCAACAGAATTACAAATGGTGTAAAGACACTTTAAGAATTAATTGTTCAACATCAGGGAAATGCAAATCAAAGTAACCTTGAGATACCATCTTACACCTGTCAGAATGGCTAAGATCAAAAACACAGATGACAGCCTATGCTGGAGAGGATATGGAGCAAGGATAACTGTTCTCCATAGATGGTGGGAGTGTAAACTTGTTCAATCATTCTGAAAAACAGTATTGTTCCCTTAGAACTAAGAATCAATCTCTCCAATGATCCAGCAATACTACTACTGGGAATATACCCATAGGATGAACATTTTGCTCATGTTCAACCATGTTTATAGCAGCATTGTTAACAATAGCCAGAACCTGGGAATAACCTAAATGCCACTCAACTAAAGAATGGATTAACAAATTGTGGTACTTTTACACAATGGAGTACTACTCAGCAGAAAAAAAAAATATATACTAAAATTTTTAGGCAAATGAATGGATTTGGAGAGTATTATCCTGAGTGTGGTAACAAAGGCCCAGAAAGATAGACATGATATGTACTTACTCATAAGTGAATTTTAGACATAAAGCAAAGAATATCAAAACTGTAAACCACACCCATGAACAGCTTGGTAACAAAAAGAACTTAAGAGAGACATCCAGGGCTCCTGATGTGGGAATGTTTGTCTGTATGCTGTGAATATTATTCTGTAAATAAATAAACTATTTTGGCCATGCAGGGGCACCTTAGGTAGGTGGGAAAATTGATGTTCAGATAGGAGTAGGGCAGAGTCAGACATATTCTGTCCAGGCACCAAAGAAGAAGCATGTAGAAATACAGGTAAGACATGAGCTATGGGCCTCATGACCATATAGATTAGTGAAAATGGTTTGAATTAAGATAAAAGTGTTAGCTTGCAGTGTACCTGAAACATAGGCCAAATAGGATGAAATTAATATAAGCATGTGAGTCATTTTGGGGGGAGGGAATGTGGCCGCAGGCAGGTTTGAATCTCTTGCCCAGTCGGGGTTGGAAATCACGTGTAACAGGTTCCCCCAGAAAAAAGAAAATATCCTGAGTAAACTCTGATCTTAATGGGTAGCAACCAAGAAGAGGTGGGAACAAATCATGAGAGAAGAAGATGGTTGTGTGAGAGGAGCAACAAAGAGTTAGAAAAAGAAATGGATATCTTGATAAAGGGAGCCACTATAGGGTTAGAAGAATCCTGGTGCTAAAGAAATCTCCAAGAACCCACAAGATGTCTCTGGCTAGGACTTGAAGCAATTGTAGAGAGGGTGCCTAAACAGGATTTCCCCTATAATCAAATGAATAACCTCCCTAACTGACATTATATAACTGTCATCCAGGGATGGATAGAGGCAGAAGCAAAGATCGATAGCTAAGTACCAGGTAGAGCTCCAGGTCCAGGTGAAGAGAGAGAGAGGAAATTATATATGAACAAAGGATTCAGGATCATGAGGAGGAGATCCACAGAGATGGATTACTTGAGCTATTGGGAGCTCATTGCTTCAGAAACAACTGCTAAAAAAAAATAAAATAAAATAAAAATAAGTTAATATTGCCAGGAGTTTAAGGTTAGAAATCACCATAAACATGTTGCAGTAATATTTTTCTGTTTATCTTATTGAATTTTATTTAGAAATTCTTTTAGAAAATTGTGTTTAAAAATTACTCTTCACTGATGTACATAATTTATAAATATTAAAATATTATTTGACTAATAGTATCCTTGATTATAAGATTTGCACCAATGCCAAAATTTATTTGAATATTCTTGCCTATCTATATCAATGTGTGTCAGTTTTGTACACAGAATTGTTTTAGTTGAGTTCTGTTATAAAAGCATGAATTCTATTGAGAAACCACAGGTACAGAATA
>PVIH01015234.1:0-50448 GCA_004025045.1 Sigmodon hispidus
CTGCTACATTGCTGAAGGTGTTTATCAGCTGTAGCAGTTCTTTGGAAGAATTTTGTGGGTCACTTATGTATACAATCATATCATCTGCAAATAGAGATAGCTTCACTTCTTCTTTTCCAATTTGTATGCCCTTAATCTCTTTTCGTTCACTTATTGCTTTAGCTAAAACTTCGAGAACTATATTGAATAGATAAGGGGAAAGAGGACATCCTTGTCTAGTTCCTGAATTTAGTGGGATTTCTTTGAGTTTTTCTCCATTAAGTTTGATACTGGCTGTCGGCTTCTTGTAAATCGCCTTAATTATATTTAGGTATTCTCCCTTTATTCCTGATCTCTCCAGGGCTTTAATCATAAAGGAGTGTTGGATTTTGTCAAAGACGTTTTCCACATTTAAGGATATGATCATGTGGTTTTGTTCCTTTAGTTTGTTTATATGATGGATAACATTTACAGTTTTTCGTATGTTGAACCAGCCCTGCATTTCTGGGATGAATCCTACTTGGTCATGGTGGATGATATCTTTTATCCATTGTTGTATACGGTTTGCCAAAATTTTGCTGAGAATTTTCCCATCAATATTCATGAGGGAAATTGGTCTGTAATTGTCCTTCTTTGTTGTGTCTTTGAGTGGCTTGGGTATTAGGGTGATTGTGGCCTCATGAAAGGAATTTGGCAATATTCCTTCAGTTTCTACTATGTGAAATAGTTTGAGGAGTAACGGTAGTAATTCTTCTTTGAATGTCTGGTAGAATTCGGCACTGAGACCATCTGGACCAGGGCTTTTATTTTTGGGGAGGTTTTTAATGTCAGCTTCAATTTCCTTAAGGTTTATAGGCCTGTTTAGGTAATTAATCTGATCTTCATTTGATTTTGGAAGATAGTGCCTGTCCAGAAAGCTGTCCATTTCTTCTAGGTTTTCCATTTTTGTGGAATACAGATTTTCAAAATATGACCTGATAATTCTCTGTATTTCCTGGGGGTCTGTTGTTATGTCCTCCTTTTCATTTCTGATTTTGTTGATTTGAACACTCTCTCTCTGTTTTTTGATTAGTTTGGCCAAGGGCTTATCTATCTTGTTAACTTTCTCAAAGAACCAACTCTTAGATTCATTGATTCTTTGTATTGTTCTTTTGGTTTCAATTGTATTGATTTCAGCTCTAAGTTTGATTATTTCCTGCTGTCTACTCCTTCTCGGTGAGTTCGCTTCTAATTGTTCTAAGGCTTTCAGCTGCGCTGTTAGGTCTCTAGTGTGGGATTTCTCAAGTTTTTTCATATAGGCGTCTAGCGCTATGAATTTTCCTCTTAAGATTGCTTTCATTGTGTCCCACAAGTTTGGATACATTGTAGATTCATTTTCATTGAATTCTAGGAAGACTTTGATTTCTTTCTTAATTTCTTCCTTGACCCAGAGATGGTTCAGCTGATTGATGTTTAGTTTCCATGAGTTGGTAGGCTTTCTTTGGGTTTTGATATTGTTGAACTCTAACTTTAGGCTCGAATTCATACCTTTTAATAGCTTTCCACAAGGCCAGAGGATAAGACAAAAGTGAAGAAAATGGAGACATATCACATCAGCCTATGGCATCAGATAGCAGATTGAGTTAATTATTCATTTGCTTACTTTCTCTGTTTCAAAAGAAGATGGTCAATGATGTTATCTGACCAATTTGATCATTGCAATGAATGGAAATACTGTTCTGAACCAGATTCAATTGTCAACAAAATATATTTTTATGATTCATTATTTTGAGCCAATCACAATTACTAAACCTTTGTAACACCTTTCCAAAGAAATAACTGAAATACATTGTCTTCAACATTTGACCACCAAATTTTCTTTATTGAGTCCTAAGTCTTACATGTTTTTGAAAAACAGACATTAGGTTATTTATTATTAGTAGTAATTATCCATGGATAACTATCTCCTCGTTGCAAACCCACTTGACCTATAACAACCCATATTTTGTCAGATGTATTGTCATACTGCCTGACCAGTATGGTCTAGAGTTAAAACAAGTTAACTTGCTCATTTCCGAAGACGTAGTACTTGGTCTGTTACATAGAAGTTATTCAGTAAACTTTCAAATGAATAAAAGAAATAAAGGTTAGTGGGGCTGGGTAGAGGCATGGAGAATTGGATAAAAAAAAGGACTATAAGTGATGGATTAAGAAATAACCTAGTTTTTTATAGAAATAAAAAGGAACTAGTCCTTATCATTTTGCTAGTAATGAAATTTAAGGGCAAGTATTACAAAATCTATCATTAAATAGCCTCTCTCTCTCTCTCTCTCTCTCTCTCTCTCTCTCTCTCTCTCTCTCTCTCTCGTGTGTGTGTGCCTATATATGTTGATTATAAAATATTGGAGACTGAGAAAAATTAAATACATATGTCCAAAACTGAGCTCAAATCTTGGTCTTAGATTTCATGTTATTCAAATGGACCTATTTCAAACTAGAAAGTGATAAAATAAGCTTATCTGGGTGCAACTACATGTCTCCTTAATTAAGACAAATTTTAATTGAACGTATTCATGTTTGTCATAAATGGTAAGTCCAAGTTTTGGTTGGTGAAGTTTTCTCTCAATATATGAGAGATTAGATATATGAAATTGAAATGGCATGTGATGGTGATGAATATACAGAAGATATACAGATAGATAAAAAGATTGTGTGTTTACATGCAGCTGTAGTATACAGAATAATTCTTTCTGTCTAGGCAGACAGATGTTTAAACACTGTCATTACAAAAATAATGTTTACTAGTCAATAACTATTAGCTACTTCCATTTATCACACATATTTATTGAATTACTTTTCTGTTAAGGGGTTCCCACAAAACAATATCTAGAAAAGAACAATAACAGTCCTGAACCAAATCTCCACATGTACATGAATATAGGAGAAGCAGGCCCTGGGATGTGATTTCTAGCTCAAAGTCACCAGAGCTACAGTTAGGACTGTTGAAATTTAAGTCATATTCTCCACCTCCATTGTGGTTCCCATTTTAGAAATTATGATCATTATCATCAACTAAAAAATTGTTGTAGCTATTTAAACTTGAACCCTAGAAAGTAGCTCTGTTTGCTTACCTTTCCCACAAGTATCCTGTGACTAGTAGCTAAAAGCCTTTGATTAACTTGGCATATCCCTTGGCCTCCATCAACCCAAAGGCTAAGATTGTCATCAGATGTTATCTTGGTCCCGTAGGCCATCTTCCCTTGCCTTACAATGGTTGTTGTCTCTTTGATGTAGCCAACAGCATGTTTTAAAGTTGCCCTGATTTATAACATTCTTTGTTCTATAAAACTATAAAACTTTGTAAAATTATCTCGGTGTTGGACCATGAAATTCAGGATGACCAAAATATGTGTTTCTAGGACATAGTCATTCAAATGGCTCCAGAAATCTATTTCCTATGGTAGGATGCCTTGCTCAGCCTTGACACAGTGAGGAGGAGTTTGGTCCTGCTTCAACTTAATATGTCATGCTTTGTTGATGATTATGGGAGGCCTTACCCTTTCTGAGGAGTGGATGGGGGGTTAGAAAGGAGGTAGAAGATGTGAATAGAAAGAGAGGAGAGAGGTGAATGTAAAATGGGCTATAAACATTTAATAATAATATACATGAAAAATAAAAATCTATTTAAAAAGAATTTTTCATTTGATATTTCACATAATAAAATAAACATGAAAAAAGTAACTCCAGAATAAACTGTTTCTCAGTACCTTTACAATGAGTGTTGTGATCTTGTTTATATTTTATTTGTTTGTTTTGGTTTTTTTTTTGGAACAGCTTGTAGAAAAATAATTTGTAATATGTATTTATAGTATATAAGGAGTCTACGGTTAAAAATGACTGGTAGAGATAATATACACTATGACATTGGAAATGTTAATTATTTATAGTCATTTTTCTTTGATTTTTTAGGACCATGTGCTTGCACAATCACTTTTATCACAACTGTCTATTTTTCCATTCTCTCTGTTGATATTTCTATGGCCATTATTTTCATTTTGTGTCATATATCAAGAAACACCACTCATGTGTACAATGCTGAGTAGTATGGGTTTCAAGATTATTGTAAATGGTGCTGGACTTGGAATAATCTTATGGTCAAGAGTTTGACCTTAACAACAAGCATAATTTATCAACTACTGGCAAAGAAACAAAACATAAATGGTAACAAAAGCCCTGAAGTTTTATGAACAATAAAATAATGGAATAATAAAAAAGCTCTTAAAATATATCATAGATCAGCAAATACTTCTTGAAACCAAAGTCTGACTTTTATATAAAACCATCTGTATTTATATAAACAGAAAAATAGTATAGTTGATTATATTTTATAGCAACTTTTATTGATCCATAGCTAAGAAAAAAGTGCATTTGAATTGTTAACAATAAATAATATACCATTTGAGAATTTAAAGATACTTCCCTTGAGTCTCTTAAAAGTACTAGTAAGCACATGCATTTGGCTTTTGCAAACTGTGGTGGGAATTGGTTATTGTATTCATTCCACGTATACATTAAATTGTAGGAAGAAAGTAGTTTGTGTTTTATGTAAAGTCAAGAAATAATGTCCTGTTTTGCTTTTGTTTTTCTGTTTTAATTGACCTTTCTGGTTCACAGACAGGCAAAACCTGTGAAGAGAAAAGGGGATTGTCAGATGGCATAAAACATATTACTGAATTCTGGAAACATTTCACACATGTGAAAACTTCTATGACTGAATTGAAACAACTTGAATTGATTATAGAGATAATATGAACTATTTTCTTAAGCATTTACTTTGGTGTCTTTTAAAGATTTAAATACTTTTGCCACTTGTCTTATCAATAAAATTATACCACATAATGAATGATTGCACTATTTAAAAGTATATATATATATATAATTTTATTCATTCATCAGTGATTTTACATCAGGTATGTACATTCCATAGACTATGAGACCATAAGGACATAGCAAAAGCATTAAACATTTTTCACATCCCTTTACTACTGACTATAATTTTTCTCTTCATCTTCTTGTTGTTCTTCTTCTTCTATTCTTCTGTCTCTCTCCTATCTTCTTTCTCTCTCTTCTTGTTTATATTCACCTATTCACCATCACTATTAATTTGTAGTCTTAGAAAAAAATCAAGGTCTTTTTCACACTGAGCAAGAACTCTGCCACTTAGCAGCAGTTCAGGTCACACGTTGTTTTCGAATGACACAAAAAGGGAATAAGACACATATACCTTCTATCTGTCTATCTATCTATCTATCTATCTATCTATCTATCTATCTATCTATCATCTATCATCAATCTGTCTATCTATGAACCCACACAAGAGACCTGGTAGATCTACTTAGATAAAGTCACTGATCACTGCTAAAGAGCATTCGTCAGGGAAGTAAGTTCAGACATTTTAGTTCTAAAACAAATAATTCCATTCAAACCAGTATCAAACACAACAAATATGTCTAATCTCCTACAGCCATACTGCTCTTGTATATTTTCAGCTATTTCCCAATTAATAAACAAAATATCATACCACTTAAATTACAGTTAAATGAGTTCTAGTCAGGTAAGGTGATTTTATAGAATAAAACACACTCTACTTATTTTTGTATTTAACCTTTGCTCAACGTTTTACAAGTTACATTTTCCATATTATTGCTTTATATTTAAAAATATTCTATCCAGTGAGATTTGTTGGTTTATACTGACCTTACCCTTGACTTTTCTGTGTTTCTCAAGTATTTAATAGTGTTTTCCTCTTATTTATGAGATTTCTTTCTGTCCTTTTTTGTTAATAGTTATTTTATATGAAGAATAGCAGAGTTCTCTAAAAATAAATAATGGTACTATGACATACTTGTGAAAAGTATTTAAATTGTATGACAAATTCATAAACATTATTGTTAATTTTATATATGTATATATATAGTGATATATTTGATGATTTTACATCATGTACCCCATCAAACTCAGTTATCAGACCTCTCAGATTCATGCCAGCTCTTATGATCTTCCCATTTACAAAACCACACATTCATGCTGCTCACTCAGGAGGCATCACTATCGCCGACTTCAAATTATACTACAGAGCTACAGTAATAAAAACAGCTTGGTAGTGGCATAAAAACAGACTTGTGGATAAATGGAATTGAATTGAAGACCCCGAAATTCACCCAAACACCTGTGAACACCTGATTTTTGACAAAGAGTCTAAAAAACTCAATGGAAGAAAAACAGTACCTTTAAAAAATGGTGTTAGCATAACTGGATGGTAGTGTATAGAAAAATGGAAATAGATCCATACTTATCACCTTGCACAAAACTTAAATCCAAGTGGATCAAAAACCTCAACATAAACCCAGCTAAACAGAACTTGATACAAAAAAAGTGGAAAATACCCTCCAACTCATTGGTACTGGTGACTACTTTTTAAATATAACACCAGTAGCACAGACACTAAGAACAATAATCAATAAGTGGGACTTCCTGAAACTGAGAAGCTTCTGTAAGGCCAAGGACACAGTCAATAAGACAAAACGACAGCCCACAGAATGGGAAAAGATTTTTACCAACCCTAAAATTAACAGAGGATTGATATCTAAAACACATAGAGAATATAAGAAACTAGAGTCTAACCCCTTAGTAATCCAATTAAAAATGGGGTTCAGAACTAAAAAGGAAATTCTCAACAGAAGAATTAAAAATGGCTGAAAAGCCATGGAAAAGCGCTCAACAGTCGCACTGTTCATAGCAGCATTATTTATAATAGCAAGAACCTGGAAACAACCTAGATGCCCCTCAACTGAAGAATGAATTATCAAACTGTCAAGATATCATCTACACAATGTAGTACTACTCAGCAGTAAGAAAAAAAGATACTCTAAAATTTGCAGGCTAATGAATGGATATGGAGAATATCCTCCTGAGAGAGGTATCACAATTCCAGAAAGAGAAGCAGGGGACCTATTCATTCATTAGTGGACTTTAAAAAAAATAAAAAGAGAGAGAGATGTCGATGTCATTGTACATAAGAACTCAACACTAAAACATAGCTAAATGATACAGTGCCTCACAGGGGTGTGGGTGAGGAAAGACTTGTTTTCTTTAAGGGTCTGGCCACAGGGAGCTTAGTTATTTATGAGATTTCATTCACTTTTGTTATAGTTTTCCTACTGTTTGGTTGTGTATTTTTGAAAACACATTATTCTCTTTGGAATGTAATCTGTCATTACTTCTTACAGGAACATTGTCATGATTTAGTATTTAAAATATTAATTTTGCCAAAGTGTGGAATAGGTCCATAGGATGGACACATCTGCATTGTCCACTTAGCTTCCTTTACTACTAACAACTTTGTTTATACACTTTTTGCAAAACTGAGACAAAAATGTCAGGACATTATTAGAAACTTAATTCTGAATTTTTTTTTTTTGAATTTGACCTAATTTTCATTCATGTTCCTTTGCTGGATTGTGACTCAGTGTCAGATAGAAACCACGTCATTGATCATCATGAGTTCTTTGTTTCTCAGTTTTCTTTTACATTTTTGTCACCACAGTACTTCAGCTGAATACAACTATACTACTCTGGTTTCCTATAAATAGTCCCTCATTTGCAAATGACTGATGGTCTTCTCATGCTTAGAACAGTTATGGATTCTTAGAACAGAGTCTGCTCTGAGAAGGTAGAAGTGTGCAAAGGAAGTGCACAGTAACCAATGTGGCTATTGGTCTTAGTGAAAGACAGCTTGCTAGGTTTGTGAAGTATAACCTCCTATAACCCCCTCTTGTTTTGGAAATGAGTTGCCAAATTTAGAAGACAGTCAAGGGAGGAGAAAAAAGGATTGTTTCTCCACTGAGAGGATATGACATATATTATGTGGAATTATAAATAGGAAGTAATGTTCTTCCTCTCATATTTGCTTATCATTCAAATTACCTTTTTATGGCATTGTATGTTCAGAATAATTTTATTTGAGGCAAAATTTTATGCAAGTATTATGTATTTTATTCATATAGCTTTAGCTTTATTATCAGGCTGACTCATCCTTTGCATGTACTTTTCCTTTTGACAGATTATGTTAAATACACACAAACATGTATACACACAAGTATACTTTGTGTGTGTATGTATGTGTGTGTGTGCATGCATGTGATTTTGTGCCACTGGTAGACTGTACAAGTGCATTTTATGTGGGCATATTGTTACCCTATTCATCTGGGTATCAGTTGTTTCATCAAGGCGCTCAGCCTTGAATATTGCTAAATACTGTTTAGGAAGCAATTTTGCCTACTGTTTTCAATGGTAGCCAAGAGAATATTACTGTTCCATGCTCTCTCAGGAGGTGTTATTATAATCAAATAAGTTTATCACTAATAGCTTTTAACAATAAACTGTTAATATTTGATCTTAATCATTTGGACTCAATGTCTCATAATTTTTATATGTAAAACACTGGCAGCAATAACAGTTCTCATAACATTCTTGTGAGTAATAATTAAAATTGAAAGCTCAAGGCCCATGAAAGTATTCTGTCTACATTGCAAACATTTAATGATTATCATCAAAAACTTATCTCGTTGTCTGATCTTTGGGATTTATTCTAGAGTAATATAAAATCTTCTATTCTATATTAAATTTTATCAATGTAATTGTAATTTTAAAAATTCTATATTTTAAAATTGTAATTTATGTGAATAAAACATTTTAATAACTGTGTCATAAATTTTGAGTTATGTTTAGCATATAATGAATTTTTAAAATTTTCTTTTTCAGATGCAATATATTTTTCTGTGTGCAGTCTCTTTGAGCATTTCTATACATTTCTTTTGCTTTATATTTATTTGATATGTATTATTTTTCCAGCCCTTCTCACATGTTTGATTCAAATTCTTTTTAAAAAAAATTATTTATTGTTTTTTGAAAATCAATATCAAACTTTATGTAAAAAAGCAAAACATTCAGGATTGCTAAAAACAACCTTCAGTAATGAAACTTCTATTTTCTCTAAAATACATGAAACATAAAAGAAAATCTAAAGCTCCTCAAGCCAGGTTAGGCTCAGCTATAGATGAAAGCTGAGTAGATCACAGCTAATGCCCATGGATGCACTATGGACACCACAAATTTCTTCTAAGGAGTTGTGTTAAACTTCTTTGAAAGAAATGTAAAATACACTTTCACTCATCTAAATTGACAGTTTGTGTTCTAAGATAGGCTATTTTAATAATTAAGAACATCTATGCTTAGGACTTACTTCTATATTTTAATACATATTTGTGTTTTCTTTAAAAAATAAACTTTTGTCTTATTTCTCACTTCCTATGAAATAATAATCAGTAGTGATGCTACAATTTAATAAAATTAGTCTGAAAAATCAGATAGTCAATCACAGTGTCAAGCCTTGAAGGTCAGTGAGTAGTGACCCAAACATTTAATCCCAGCTTTGTGAAGGTTGGAAGAGGAAGTTAAGGTAGCTGGGCTGAAGGAGAGAAGAGAGGTTTTTCTCAGCTTTCCCAGACACTTCTCTTGGTGAGCTAAGGAGAGAGAAGTTGGAACCTGTGGAATTTTGTGGAGGCAGGACTGAGAAATGGCTGTGTTATGTTTCTCTGTCTCTGAGATATTCACAAATAATCACATTTCTAATATATATATATATATATATATATATATCTCCTGATCTTTAACAGACAATATTTATGAAGTCTAAAGTTAATGAATATCTCTATTTTGTTTAAACAATAATCCTCTTTGAAGGGTTCAGCACAACCCTCACTTCTATTTTTCAATATTTTTGCAAAATTATATGTTTTATATATCATTGAACTTCTATATTATAAATATTGGATATAACGAGTCTCTTTTTAGAAGAACACTACAGTAACAATTGCTTGGTCTCTGTTATTCTCTATCTTTCCTTTTGCTACATAAACATTACATTTCTGTTACTTCCAGTGATTTAAAGTAGCTCAACATCTATAATTGCTTTTATAACCATTTCAAGTAGTACTTTGTCTAATATTTCATATAAATTTCTAATTCTAGACTGAAAGAAAATGATTTTGGTGGGTGCAATTGTTCTTTTTTCTAAAATATGCTTCTTGGTATCTGAAAATTTGCAGTTGTCATCATTTGTAATACCACATTGGTATTTAATAAAGTCTCCCTGAGAAAGCCAAGGACAAAGCCAAGCCACATTTAACCTTGACTGTCAAAGAGTGGTGACCCATGCCTTTATTCCCAGAAATCATAGGCAGAGATCTACCTGGATCTCTGTGAGTTCAAGGCCTAACAAAGACAGGGGGTAGTGGCACACGCATTTAATCCTAGCACTGAGAAAGTTGATACTTGGGCAAGAAAGATAAGACAGGAGAAAGCAGAAGTTTTTCCCTCTGTAAGCCTGCCCTTTCTGCTGAGAACTCAGAGGTATTTAGTCAGGATTCCTGGAGACAAAATCTACCCTATTCAACCTGAGAAATTGACTAGTGGAGAATTGGCTATGGTTTCTTACTTTGTCTCTCTGGTATTTCAGCTTTTCCCCAATGTCTGTCTTTGGGTTTTTATTATAATACTAAATAGAATTTGTGCAATACTTATTGCCATTTTTGTATCACTCTCTGGGTTTTACTTTCAATGGCAATTAAATTAATAATTTAAAGTGCACCATTGAAGCTTATAGTCAAATGGTTTTCATGTAGTCTACATGTATATCTTTGGCTTCCATTTGAAGAAAATTTAAAGTTCATCAAGTCACAGTGCAGCCTACAGGGGTATCTACCCTCTTCCTTCTGAAATCATAGATTGTTTATGCATATTTGTCACATTAATGTGAAAGAAAACATATGCAATTATGTTGTCTATTTTGCTTGGTTTTGTTCACTCCACATTGCATTTGACAGATCCATTCATGCCACTGTGCATAATAATCATTCATTTATTCCCAATGCTATGTGACTTTCTCATTTAAAAACATACCAGAGTTTATTTATTCATTGTACTGTCAGTTTTTGTTATGTATTATTTAATTTTTCTTTGTTACAAAATATATTCACTGTTATTATGAAGAAATATTACTCAATACAATGAAAAAGCATATACTGTGCATGTTACATATCATTTTTCTTTTTTCAAATCATCGACAAGAGGCAAAATTGTGTGCATGTCAGCTTCAAATACAGAATATTTCATCAAATTTGATGTTCTGAGGGTAACTAAAGGTTGTTTCATGGAAGGGAAAGGGAGTTCCTTTAATAGCTTCTACATTGAAAATATACTTCCCAACA
Organism: Sigmodon hispidus; assembly: GCA_004025045.1. Taxonomy (NCBI): domain Eukaryota; kingdom Metazoa; phylum Chordata; class Mammalia; order Rodentia; family Cricetidae; genus Sigmodon; species Sigmodon hispidus. The sequence goes on from PVIH01015234.1 coordinate 11,289, forward strand.
GATGGTCTGTTTGAGACTCTCTCAGAGGTGAGTTACCTATAGGATCTAGAGAGGTCATTGGAGTACACTTTTGAAATTGAGTGGTTTTTTTTCTAGACCTCTGTGAGTCTCCTCCCCTGCTGTGTCACTGCTGAAGTAAAACCTTTCCCTCTGTACACTCTAGTCACCATGCATATGTGCATAGACCCAAATACCCATGAATTAGATACTCAGAAACAGTGAGTACAATCATCTTTTCTTTAATCAAGTACATCTGTCATGTCCACAGTAATGAGAAGAGAAACAGTAATGGGGTTATTACCTGTGTGCTACTTAGTGTCATGGCTCAGAATAAGATGGTATTGTATATAGTTATATAGAGCAATTGCATTCCAAAACCTACCTCCAGGCATTACTATTAAGACCTTTAATAAGTTGGATCCAGTGCTGCCTCAGTGCAATCCTAGCACTCAGAAGACTGAGAAAGGAGAATCAAAAGTTTGTTTATACGAACACAGTATATAGCAAGATTTTGCAAGAGAGATGGGGGATTAGATATATAATACAATTTAATGGCAGCACTTATTGTGTAGACAAGTGAAATTACTAATTGTATATATCTTCTCCACAAATCTAGGATTGATTTGTGATTCTTCATGTAGACTTTGTATGTACAGATGCACAGAAGCAAGTTGGATGTGGGAAAACATGCAAGAGGCATATTTTTTTAGATTTCTAGCATAAATGGAGATTAACCTTGGCTGAATTTAGCTGGCATTAAAAGAGCCACAGAGTGAACTGAAGATGGTGCTTTTCAATCTCTTCAAGGCAAATCAACCCTGGGGATCATTGTATTTTGTGCAAATGCTTTGTTTTATGATGGCTGTGTCTGCAGATTGGATAATTTATAAAAGAAGGCTGGTAATTAATCAACTGACACAAAAGTTCTTTGAATTCCAAAATTATTCATAAGGAATTGCCTCTGAGCTATTTGGTTGGGGTACTTTATTGACTGTCCATATCCAGAGTCTTGCAGCTGAAACTATTATCTGCTATAATCCATTATCTTGTGGAAAGTTGTGGTTCTATAATCCAACTAACATTTATCAAACACATTTAATTATATGTCTATTGTCTACTCTGTCAGGAAATTTTGGCTTATTTAATACTTTTGAATTTTATAACATCTAGAGCTAGATGTAGTAAGCATATACATCTTTAGTAGTTCTCAACACATTTGCTGACTGTCCTAGTGATCAAAGGGCTATATGAATAAAGACCAACAAGTGTACAGAAGCTGGATATGTAGTACTGTGTCTCAGCTGCACTCAATTGTTTTCTTTATGTATTCCTTCTTTTAAAAATACTTTTTAAAGTGTTCACATTTTCTCCTGATTTTTCTAACAGTAAAAACAAAACAAAGAAAAAAACCCACAACATTTTATAAAAATCTTGTAGCAAAAACCACCCTGGAGAACATTCCAAAGATATATCATCAGCATGTATTCTTTGAACTTGAGGTCAGTGTTACATTTATTTCCCCTAACTCTATTATTCCTAGAAAAATACCCAAAAATTTTTGTTATTTGTTATGATTTGACTATGGAATACCCTCCCAATATGTTCCATATTTTTAATTGTTTTTCTTATAAGTGCTATTTTGGAGATAGTGGAAATTTTAGGGTATAGAGGCTGGAGAAGTAGGATCCCCAGAACTGTGTGTAAGAGGGTTGCAATTATATATATATATATATCATAATACTAGGTACTGTGGTCTTTAATTTTTTCTTCATATACACCATGTGGTGAAGTTCCTCTATCAGAATATCCTGATAGTATCATATCTTTGGACTCAAGAGTAGACTCTGCCATGCTTTCTTAATGTTTTTTTTTACTCACATTGAAATTTCTTCAAATATTATTTTAATGAATAACTTCATAACTGTATTATTTCAAGTTCTTGAAAAGATAAGCAACATCACATTTAAACTGGTAGATTAACATATTTTAAAGATATTAAAATTTGTGTCCCTTTAAAAATTTATTTAAATCTATTCCTAAACCAAGACTAGCTAATTATGATTTTGTACAAATAAACATAGTATATGTCCTTGACTCAGATAGAAACAGTTTACTCCTCAAAATTGTATTGAGAGCTTTCGAATCTTATGCAAAATTTTGGTTTTCCCCATTCAGTAAAAAAACAACAAGAACAACAAGCCCATATCTTTGAATTTTTTGAATATACTTTAAATGTTATATAGTATTTGAGACATGCTTAAGGCAGAAGGTAGAAGGCACTGGTTTTAATGAGGAGACAGGAAAAAAAAAAACAAAGTTGATAAAGTAGAACTTTTAAAGAAATGTAGGAATATGCCTTGCAATGAGTGGTGTAAGTATATAGAGTGGTAAACTCAGAGTTAAGAAACAATAATAATAATAATAATAATAATAATAATTTACAGAGGGTGCCGGATTTTACATATACTCAATTTCAAAGTAAGATTTTCAGCTTTTATTTTTCTGAAGTGTAAGCAAGTAATACAGAGAATATGCATGCATGTAGATTCAGAATTTCAGAGTACCTTTTTTGCAGTTTCATCTGAATTTTGCATCCAAAACAACTTCAAGGAGACTGGCTGTGATGACTCAGTCTTACAGACTACTCCACTAAAGACTTATACATAATCCTAAAATTTTCTTTGGATTCTGTTGGGATTGCCAATGCCCCCATTCAGCAGGAAGTAGCCTAGAAAACTATGCCCACATTCCCCCCAAATGGATTATGGATGTTTGTGTTTGGTTAGTGTATTGATTATAATTTGTTATAGGTAATGGGAATAAAAGGATATTAGATTTGGAGTTCTTCTTGTTTTAAAAAAAGAAAAAGAGGAAATGTATTGGAATTATGTTGGTAATGTAAATATTTGTTCTGCCTGTGGGCTTAATAAAACCTGATTGGCCAAAGGCAAACAGGAAGTATGGGCAGGGCTACCAGGCTAAGAAAACATCTTAGAACAGTCAAAGACACCAGACACAGATGCCAGAGTCACAGGAGCTGCCAGGAGATGTATAGAAAATGATGCTCTGAGAAAAGGTACCTAGCTACATGAGTGAACATGATGGGTTGAGTTCAGATGAAGGAGCTAGCAAATTATGTGCCAGGGCCCTAGATCAATCTGTGTAAAAACAATATAAGCTTGTGTGTGATTATTTGAGGCAAAGCAGGGTCTAGAGTGAGACTAAACCTTTGGTACAGGCCCAGAAAGTCCAGGCCAGAATCATTTACAACAAATGCACCTAATGATCATGCCTCAAAAGACCCAGAGAATTTGTTGTCCCAAGAATGAAAATGAGGATAAGCCTTTTTACCTACAAATAACAAATGCTTAGAAGAGAAAATCGCCTAAGAAGACTCAAAACATGATCTATAAACAGATACTAAAAAAATAACAGTAGATTAACAGCATTTCAGCAAGATTAATTTATGGAGAAAACTTAAAAATTGAAGAGCAAACACTTGAAGAAAAGATGTAATAGGGAATTAGAAGATGACAGTGGTCTGATTAGCATTTATATCTTTCAAAACTTTGCTATTACAGTTAAAAAAGGTTGTTGAACAAATATAAAGTGTGTGTAATAAAGTTAATGATTTTAACACTGACTTACATGTGAATACAGAAGCAAAACAATTAGCAGTTGTGCTGATTAAGATTGTCATTTTATACAGAGTAAATATTCAGTGTCACAAACATATACTGCAAACAGCATGACTTTTATGTATATACAGGTTATTGGAATTACAGAAGGAAGAGGCACAGAAAATGAGTAGAAGACATCTAAATAGAGAGAAATTGAAAGCTCAATACAGGAAATCTACAGTAGAAATTTATAGTAAATATAAACATGTGTCTTAGCATACCTGTGGAACTCTTGCTTGATGGATATAGCAATAGCTTTTGATTAATATAGCAATAGATCATACTGAATGTATAGGAGACATAAGACAAATACCAACACAAGAAATTAATGCAACTAAGTTAAGATAGAGAAAATAAAAGTTGACATAAAAGGTAAAATGTATTTATTAAACAAGTATTTGAAACTTCAAAAGATATAACAATGTACATATCTTTTTTGAAGTTACATCATCAAATAATATGTAAAATCCACTAAAATTTTAATTGAGAAACTGTCAAAGTAGCAATGAGAAATGCTGACATTTCTCCTCATGAATCTCTGCTATGCAGAATATGCCATTTAAGACAAGTAGAAGTAGTATTATTGGGCCATGGTCATTCATTAAATAAGAAAGAAAAAAGGAAAAAGATATATCTTTTCCTCCTAAAACAGAATTGATATTTGTTGTTGGTAAATATCATAGCTGTACATTAAATTTAATGCATGTGAGGTAGGTTTTAAAAACCAGGGCAAATTATAAAAACCTGAATAGGAATAGAATTCTGCCAACCTGTTGTGTGATTTGAGGTTCTTTCTTTTTTCTTTCCGTCTTTTACTTTCTTTTGCAGATGACAGTCAAAATTAATATTTGATATGGAGGTTTCTAGCGTAGAGACATTTCTCCTTGGTAAGGGCAAAGAAATATGTTAAAATACATGGCAACATGGCTGTGCTTAAAGCCTAAATGTTTAACTGTTTTCATTTTCTTGCTGCAACCTGCTGACGTTTTCTAGGAATATAACCAGGCCTACCATTTACAACAAACAATTTGTCTTAGCTTCTTTATTCCTTATGTAAATTTCGTGTCCCATAGTTTTATTTTATACCATCCAAGGTAACTTCAGAGATATTCCAGAATCTCACTGAAACAAACAGTAGAGAAAGATTTTGGATGCCCTTTGAGTTGTAGCTTGAGAGCTACCATGATGGCATATATATGTTAATAGCTGTGATAATTAAATATAGCCCTCTTGTTAATTTTACAGCTATTCTCATGGTGTGCCTCTATTTTTATTATTGTGTCTTTCTTCTTTCCAACTGTGCTTACAAATTCAATCTCATATTGTTTTATGTGGCAAAGTAATGGACCTTCCTTATCTTAGTGTATATCCCCCAAAGATGAACTTCTCAGCTTCTTCTTATACTTTCTGGCAGTTCTGGGCTATATCTACAGAGGAACCCCCAATGGCATCTTTCAAGGTTCATCCCAGATGAATCTGAAAAATCATTTGTATTTTTGCCTAACTGAAACTCATCTTAGATCTGTTGCATGAATTTGAATTGTATTAAAAGAAACTCAGAGCCAGATATTGGGGAAAGGCTGAAATATCAAAGAGAGGAAACACCATAGTCAAATCTCATTCAGCTATCTTCCAACTTCCTCAGTCTCACTCTTGGTCACTTTCACATCTGCTGGTTTCTACAAGGCCATAAACACCATTATCTCCAGCTGTATTCCATCCAGGTTAGAATTAAAGGCAGGAACTACTCTATTTGGTAGCAAATCTTGAACTCACAGAAACACCAAAACTTCTGTATCTGGAGTTATGAGATTAAGGGCATAGGACACTACTCCCAGGCTTTCCCATGCTGGGATTAAAGGTGTGTGCTACTGAATTTTAATTGTTTGTCCTTGTATTCAAAAATCAAAAAAATTCCTGAGCTGTCTGCCTAGGATTTGACTGTGTGTTGACCTCTTGATATTTTAGGTTTTATTAAATATGTAACATACCACCACATATAACCTTGATCTTTTGTATTATGCTTCTTTTATTTCTCCTATCTTTTGCTTTATGGCCAAAGATACAGAGAATATTAAGTAAGTGTCAGAAAGACCAAAGAAGAAAGAAAATATAAAGATATTCATACTTCATTGTAAAGCAGAAAGAATTGTGTGTGGTTTACCTGTGAAGATATCCCTGTGAGAATTGATTGGCCATTGTCTTAAGTCTCTCTTCCCTCTAAGAAAACAGGCAAAATTCTGCTGAAGTTATAGCAATCTGAGGTGACACACACAGAAGCTGATTTTTATTAAATAAAACATTCTGAATCCAAAGAAAATGAAGACTTACCATTTCTCAATTTTCTCTTAATCCTGAAATGATGGGGGGGCGGTGCTTTCTGAAGCATCTACTTCAGCCACTTTCTATGACACAGGGAGAAGCTGGGAAGTGAAGCACACAGACTTATAAAATACTATATTCCAAAGTTGCTTTCACAACCTCAAAATTCTTTCTTTGTGAACCCTTCTCTTTCTATTAATAGAAAATAGATTCTTCTCTTATACACTACATCCCAACAACAGTTTCCCTCCCTCCACTACTTCCAGGCCTCCTACCCAATCACTTCCCTCCCCTGAATAAAGTCCCTGTCCATCTTCAGAAACAACAAGGCTCCCAAGAGTCAACAACCAAACATGACAAAACAAAATACACTAAGACCAGGCAAAAGCCCTGACACTGAGGATGGACAAAGCAACCCAACAGGATGACAAGAATGCCAACAGCAATCAGATAAGTTAAACACACATCATTCTTTGTTACTAGTCCCACAAAAACACCAACTTAAAAATCATAATATGTGCATAAAGGACCTGGTACAACCCAATGTCCCAAGCTTACCATTTCAGTCTCTGTGGACCCACATGAAGTCTGCTTATTTCATCTCATTGACCTTACTTGATTCAGGCCCACCAAATGAACTAAGAGTTACTGGAGTCCTCTGTCCTCTCTGACTCCTATAATGTCCCCACCCCCTCTTCCTTGTGATTTCCTGAACTCCTAGGGGAAGAACCAGTAGTGGAACTCCAATTTAGACGTTCTCTCCATTTAATGTCTGACTGTGAGTCTCTGCATCTGCTCCTATCTGCTCTGATTGATGATTCAATAAGAAACCAATCTATGAGTATAGCAGAATACCATTAGAAATTATTTCATTTATTTTGTTGCATTTTATTTTTTAAACTAGTTGACTTTGATTCTACCATCAGTCTACAGGTTATCCAGCCTCTACTTCCTGGCATCTAAGCATTGTTGGGCACCGTTTCCCTGTCGTGGAGTTGGCCTCAAGTTAAATCAGTCATTGATTGGATATTCTCATAAGTTTGATGCCACCATTGGCCCAGTACATCTTTCAGGCATAAGAGACTATTGATCAAAGTTTTTGTTGCTGGAGTGGTGTTAAGGTTTTTCTTTTCAAGTCTCCAGAGTATCTTCTTGTACCTTAGAGCCTAGAACTTAGGGGTGAAGACTAATTGAAGGTATCAGCCTGATCTTTTCCTCCATTCCCCAGCGAGAGCAAGGAATCTCAAAGTGATTCATGAATAAGTTCCTTTTGGCTTCTCTACTTTAGGTACATCCCAGTGTGGTCTCCCCAACTACCACGCCCCAGTATCAAGGCAGATTTAGGTGTTGTTCTGTAGGAAATGGGTTCTGAGGAGCCAGTTCATGCACCAGGAATAAACTCTGTTCCTATTTGCAAGAAGTTCTACAAACTGCAATCAATCAACTGTCATCTACATTCAGAGGGTTTAGTTTCTTTCCATGAAGGTTCCTCAGAGGTTATTTCTGATTGCAAGACTTGTAAAGACTTTTTAAAATTTTACTAGTGTTACAAGGTCTATTCATTTTGTTTATCTGATCATTATTTAACTTTGGTAAGTGGTACATATAAAAATATTCATTTCTTTTAGATTTTTCAATCTGATAGAGTAAGGTTTTGAATGTATATACTTAGAATTTTCTGGATTTTTCATGTCTATTCTTATCCCTTCTTTTTCTTTTCTGATTTTGTTAACTTGAATATTCTATCTCTGTTAATTTGATTAAGGGTTTATCTATCTTCTTGATTTTCTCAACAAGACAAAGCTTTTTTCATTGACTTTATATATATATATATTATATTTTATTTATTTCTGCCTATAGTTTGATTATTTTTTTTACTCTATACTTTTCCTGGAGTATTTACTTAGCTTTGTTCTAGAACTTTCAAATTTGCTTTTGAATTGCTAGTATGGCATCCCCTCCCACACACACCTCTTTAAAAATGTAGGCTTTTAGTGCTATTAACTTTCCTCTTAGCACTATTTTCATTGTATCCCATAAATTTTGGTAGGCTGTGTATTCATTTCCATTGATATCTAGAAAGTAAACTTTCTCACATTTTAGTCTGTCTTGACCTTTTTTTTTTTTTTTTGGTTTGGTTTTTTTTGTTGTTGTTGTTGTTGTTTTTTTTGTAGAATGTTGTTTAGTTTTCATGAGCTTGTAAGCTTTCAGTTTTTTGTTTTTGTTTTTACTATTGTTGAAGTTGAGCTTTAATACATGATGGTTTGATAGAATGTAGGGAGCTAGTTCAATTTTCTTATATCTGTTGAGATTTGTTTTCCATCTGAATTGGTGGCCAATTTTGAAGAAAGTCTCATGAAGTACGATGAAAACGTGTATTCCTTTGTGTTTGGTTGAAATATTCTGTAGGTCTGAAAATTTCTCTTAGGTCTATTTGGTTTATAATGTGTAGGCAGAATTTTTTGTCTGGATGGCTATCAGTTCTGTCCCGCCAGCAGCTCCCAAACAGCTACACAAAGATTTATTTTTAATTATAAATGCTTGCCCAATTGTGGTGATATGTTACATATTTAATAAAACCTGAATTATCAAGAGATCATCCCACAGTCAAAACTAGGCAAAGGTAGCTCCAGGAGTTCCAGAGATAATACAGCAGCGGTAACTCACAGAGCTCCAGCAGTTGTGAATCTCTGTGAGTAAGCCAAAGACCTGGGCTTCAATAGCAGGCACCCAGGAGTGATGACCTAACCTTTAATCCCATAGCTTCAGAGACAGATATCTTTCTGTGTTTCTGTGAGTTTAAGGCTGACTACCAAATAGAGTAGCTCACACCCTTAATCTTATCCTGGATAGGATACAGCTGGGTCAAGAGGGAATTTAAGGCATGCTTCAGAAAAAGCAGCAATTAGAAGTGACTAGGAGTGAAGCAGAGGAAGTTGGAAGATAGCTGGGTAAGATTTGACTGTGGTAGTTCCCCTCTGATATTTCAGCCTTTCCCTGATATCTGGCTCTGAGTTTCTTTCATTACAACCAGAATTCATGCAACAGGCAATAGCATAGGCTTTTTAGCTAGCTCTTATACCTTAAATTTATCCATTTCTATTAATCTATGTGCTTCCTCGAGGTTTGTTTGAATCATGTACATACTTCCAATCCTGCTTGCTCTGTGTCCCATGGCAACTCCTCCAACCTCACTCTTATTCTCCCCAGCATTCTTTCTGCCCCGCTAATCCTGCCTAGCCATTAGCCAATCCACTTTTTATTAGCAATGAGAACAGAACAGTGTATAGAAGAATTACTCCACAGCATCTCTCTGTTTTTAATTTAATTAAAAAAAACAGATTTTAACTTTAACGTAGTAAAATTATATACAACCAAGTAGTTATCAAATAAGAATTACAGTTACAAGCAGACACAGTGATCTACAGCTAAGCAGTGGGCCAAGCTCCTAGTTCAGTCTAAGACGGAGGGGATGGATTAAATGAACAAAGGGGTCAAAATCATGATGGGGAAACCCACATAGATGTGAGAAAATACTAGGCAGGAAGTCAAGGCGGGGCAACTAGAGTAGGAGAATTCTGGGAAGAGACAAGGCAGAGAGAGATAAATGGCAGCCAGATTCAAAGGAAGCAAGATGAGATTGTTGTAATGAAAACAGGTACCACGTGGCTAAACATAGATAAGAATTACGGGCTAATTTAAGTGTAAGATCTAGGTAGTAATAAACCTGAGCCATAGGCCAAAGAGCTTTTAATTAATATTAGCCTTATGAGTAATTATTTTATAAGGAGCTTTCAGCGAGCCTGATGGGACAGAGAAACTTTTTACTCCAAATGGACATTAACATGGGGCATGTATATCCATATAAAGTCTGAGAAAGCTTAAAAAGGGTTCTACGCAGAAATAGTGCCAAAGCAGTTTCCTAGTTGTGTCTCTCATGTAGGCCATAGTACAGAAATGCAATGGCCTGAGGACTTGTGCTGCAACATGGTGGGTTCCTGAAGTCTCACAGCAGCCTCTATATAAGCATGAGTTACTTATACATAACTTAAGGTTACTGCTCATTCAGACAAAAAGGGGAACAGCAACAAGCACGGCTTCTTGGTAGCATCATTTTCTCTGGTTGCTTCTGTTTGCAGATGTCACCTACAAACAGAAGTTCAGCTTCTTTAAGAGAGATTTCTTGACTCAGGATTAAAGGTGTGAGATCTCATAGCCCATCTCTATGGCTAACTCGGTAGCTGGCTCTGCCCTCTGATCTTCAGTCAAGCTTTATTTGGTAGAGCATACAGAAAACATAACCACATGGATTCTGTTTACACAGATATAGTCATCCACTCAGTCTATCTTTTATCGGGGAATTGAGACAATTGATATTGAGAGATATCAATGACCAATGATTATTGATTCCTATTATTTTGTTATGGGTGGTGTTATTATTTGATGGTGTGTGTGGGTAAGTGTGTTTCTCTTTTTGATTTTATTAATGTTACACTATTTAGTTCAGTTCTAATATATTCAAGGGTATCATTAACCTCCGTAGGTTATAGTTTTGCTGCTAGCACCTTCTGCAGGGCTAGATTTGCAGAAGAATAACTTTTAAATTTGACTTTATTGTAGAATATCTTATTTATCCTATCTAAGGCAAGTAAAAATTTTCTTGGTATAATAGTCTGAGATTGCATCTGTGGTTTCTTAGACTCTACAGCATATTTTTTTCTGGCCTTTCTGACGTTAAGAGTAAATATACTTGTAATAGGTCTTTATATGTTACTTGGTCTTTTTCTCTTGTGATTTTTAATATTATTTCTTTGTTTTGTATTTTTAGTGTTTTGATTATTATATGGCAATTTTCCTCTCTCTCTCTCTCTCTCTCTCTCTCTCTCTCTCTCTCTCTCTCTCTCTCTCTGGTCTAATCTATTTGATGTTCTATAGGTTTCTTGTACATTTATAGGCATCTCCTGTTTTAGGTTAGAAAAATTTCTTCTCTAATTATGTTGAAAATAGTTCTAGGTTTTTAAATTAAAATTCTTCTTCTTTTATTTGTATTGTTCTTAGGTTTGGTCTTTTTCTACTTTCACAGATTTATTAGATATTTTGTGTCACAAATTTTCTAGATTTAACATTTCCTTTTGACTCATGTATTTACTTCTTCTCTTGTATCCCAGTACCACCTTTGTATTCTGCTGGTGTAGTTTGCCTTCTATTCAAATTCCTAACGTTTTGAATCTTATTTGAAATCTTATTTTTTTATTTTCAGAATTTCCTGAGTTTATTTAATGTTTTTATTTTCATTTTAAGGTCTTGAGCTGTTTTATTCATTTTCTTCAATAGTGTATTTGGTGTTTATGTTTCTTGAGAGCTTTTCTTTCTTTTTTCTTCCATTTTCATCAATTGTTTGATTATATTTTTCTGGACTGTTTTAAAGAATTTATTCATCTTCTTTTTAACCTTTGCTATTTTTACATAGATGGTTTTAAGGTTTAAAGTCTTTCCTTTCTTTTTTTGTGTATGCATTTATGCTATGTTGGAATATTCAGATCATGCTGTGGTATCATGGCTGGGCCCTATTGAAGACATATAATCCTGGTTCTATTTGATTATGATTTTACAGGGACTTCTGTGCATCTGGGTTTGAGATAATTATCATCTACATGTGGGTTTCTGAGGAGTTTGAAGTGGACTGTCTGTAGAAATTCATAGACAGTATGGACAGGGAGAAGGGAAGCTGTAGCTTGAGAGCCCAGGGAATTTGGTCTGCTAGGATATTAGAAAGTACTGAGAATATCTATGTACAGAGTACTGTAGTGAGATTATGTTGCTACATCGTAAAGAATTGTCCCACCCACTGGTTTAATAAAAATGCTGATTGGCTGAAGGAAGATAAAATGTGTGGGCAGAGCTACCTGACTGGGAAAATTCTGGGAACAGGAAAAACAGAGGAGACACAGAGGAAAGAAGTTGAAATACTGCTGAGTAAAGGTACTGAGCTGCATGGCTGAACAATATAAGAATCATGGTTTGAGTAAAGATGAAGGAGTTAGCAAGTTATATGTCTGGGACTTAGGTCAACAGCATAAAATTAATACAAGCCTGTGGGCCTAAGCAGTAGTGGAGGTGAGAATGGGTCTGAACCTTGGGGCTAGGCTGGAAAGTCTGGGCCAGAAACCTAATAAAACAGAGTACTCAGTTCTGGAAATTGTGGCCTGTTTGAGTAAGGAATGTTTGCCTGCGTTGGGGTCAGGAACACAGGTAGGATTCAGGGAGGGGAAGCCAGGAGAGAATGGTCTATGAATCCATAGAAGTCATAGACAAGAGCAGAGGCAAGGTGTAGTTGGTGTTCTGTTATAGTACAGGAACAGCCTGAGAGATTGGGTCTGCTGGAAGAACATAGAGCAAAAAATGCCTGTAGGCAGTCTACCTGGTCTTTTGGTAGGCTCCCTTATTTTTATTTCTGGATTCTTATTTGCTGATGGTTCAGGGGAAGAGCTTCATAGCCAAGGCAGGCAAATTTAAATTTTACAGATTCTAAATTATATGATTGCTCTGTGCCTAACAGGTTATTTATGTTCAATGAATAAGACATCTCTTATGATATCTAGTCCTTGTTGGATACTCAATGTACAGCAAATGTTTGTAGAAATCCAGATGTTGTCTATTATTTTCTTTTCTTTTGGTGTTTCTGTAAGCAAGTGAAATATAATTTATCTTCACTGTGAAGCAGAAATTAGAAATGAAAGTGACATTAAGGAAGAAACATCCATCTGTAAGGACATTTCTCTATCTGCTATTTAGATCTTAAAATTGTTAAAAACTAACTAAGTTTGCATGATTAGAAATCTGTCTTTGAGATATGTTTTCTATTTTTTTTTTGAGTCATACTTTCAGAAGTATGGACTTTCAATTCATTATAACTTACTGCTATACAGAAAATAATTAGAACATTAGTCTAGCTCCAACATGGATAAATGATAAATCTAAATGAATATTATGAAATTATTATTTTCTAGTCTGTCTTAATGTATACATGTATATGTACTGTTTGGTATGCCTTTACTTTTTAATATGGAATTAAACTGGCTCATAAGATAGTAAATGACTGGCTGCGAAGAAAATTTAGTGCATGAAGTTCTTGTTGCACAAGAGTAAAGATTGGAGCTCAGATTCTCAAAACCTATATTACAGATGATAGGAATGCCAGACTTCCTGTAATACAGCATACCAAAAGTGTAGACAGGAAATCCCTAGAACAAGTTTACTACCAGACTAGCTGAAACAGTGAGCTCTAGGTTCAATTAAAAAAAAAAAATAAAACCTGTCTCAATATATAAAATGTAAGATGCTCTATCTAGGAAGACACTCCATGTCAAACTCTGACCCCTAACACACATGAATCTACATGTAAATAAATCTGCACTCAAACTTGTGTCCAGACATGTAAATAAATACACACACATGCATCAAATACATATGCAGTGATATGTATATATACATATATATATGTTCATTTAAGCTAGTTAAATTAGCCAAATTCATTTTAGCTCACAATACAGAGTTTTAATATAAAATGCACCAGTTTCACTATCACCAGCAGACTGTTCTTTGACATCTTTCCAAATATATCATTTAATGATACAAAGTAATAATGTGCTGGAATTTAGTTGATAAGACCATATTAGGAGAACAAATATAAAGGTCTGATAACATATTACCTCAATGAAACCTCTGAATTTTAGAAGTAATACAAAGGAATAGTATTTGCTACAGTGGTGAAAACAGAGCACTACAAGAGATTTCCTGGAGTTCTAAGAAACAGAGCTATCTCCTCTTGCTAAGTCAGAAATTGCTATGAGAGATGACATTCCAATATCTTCAAAGACAGTTTGGGCATTCAGTTCCTAATATGCTCTTAAAGACTGATGGTGTCCAATTTTCTCTGGTGAGAGCCCTATACAAGCAACTACTGAAAGCCATCATGGCTCATTGTGTAACTCTTGACAATGAGGCAGAAAACATATTTTAGCAACCTAGGACTCTTCTTGTTTCTGAATATGCATCCTCTCTCTTTATAACAGCGTTGACAGTTTAGGTTTCTCATTTGCAGGTATTTTTAACACACAAAACAATATATGTTCAAAACATTGTGCCTAACTATCTGTTTGCAACCTACCACACCCCCTAGACACACAAACACACACACACACAGACACACACTGCATAAGATGAATAAATACTTTGAACAAGGGAAGAAGCTTCTTCTCCCTTTAATTAGTATTGTGTTTCAATAGATCATTTTCAACTATATTCTCAATACAACAAGTAGGAAGGCATGAAGTTCAATCTGGTTTGTATATACAAAACAAATTGTATCTTCTATGATGACTTTTAGGGAGAATCTCCTATTTTTGCTGCTTTATGTGTATATATAAAATTGAGTGTGCATATAAATAACATCAGATACATTATGGGTAAAGACATATGCTATCTCTGTATGTATTTAATTGAGTGTGCATATGGTTGAAATCAGATGTGTTATTAATAAGAACATATAACATGTTATGTCTATACATAATAAATGAGCATACATATAAATAAAATTGGATGCCTTATGGGTAATGTATAAGGACATATGCAATAGACAAAAGTTATTGTGAATTAAAACTGTGAATTAAAATAGAAACTTACCTAACATGCACAGGAAGCAATCTTCTCCTTTTAACTCTCTTGAAAGAAATTCCCAAACAGTAATTGGGGCTCTTGGGAATCTTCAGTTATGTGGCATACTATCAATCTTGATACTGTATTCCTTTCTAATCTATATTTTCACCGTGTTTTGTATAAACTACACTGCTAACACTATACCCATTAAAATGATATTTTTTAATACTTGATCTTTGTTCTTCATTCTAATTAATAATCAGAATCTCATTTAAACCCCATTTGTGTAGTAGCTTGTGTTTAGGGAAATGTGTTAAATCCAAAGAGGTTATTTTTATTAGTTCCAGCCTCAGAAATAATCCTAGATATACTGAAGAAATAAGATATGATTTTAAAAGGTCTCATCCAAAGATGCCAAGTAGATGCTATTACTAAAATAATCAGAATATTTACAAACTATAAAAGCTTTCAACAACTCTTTGAGAATATGCTCATGGCTGGATAACTATGTCTTAAAATTA
Source organism: Sigmodon hispidus (assembly GCA_004025045.1). NCBI lineage: Eukaryota > Metazoa > Chordata > Mammalia > Rodentia > Cricetidae > Sigmodon > Sigmodon hispidus. The sequence goes on from PVIH01015234.1 coordinate 26,470, forward strand.
AATGTGTGACCATCTGTGCTAGTCATTTTTTGTCAACTTGAAGCAAACGTGTCACCTGGGAAAACAGAATCTCAACTAAACAACTACTTCCATCTGGTTGGTCTATGGGGCATTCCTGATTAACAATTTACCTAGAATTGTTTAACCTACAGTGTGTGGTACCATCCCTAAGCAGATGATCTTGGCCTGTATAAAATGCCAGTTGGGAACACATAGAGAGTGAACTAACGGCAACATTCTTTCTTATGTATGAACATGGGAGTAGGTTTCTCAAAGGCAAATCACATTTGACCATTTTATCACAATCTATGTATAGCATTTTAGTGGTTCTCATGTTGAAGTATAGCATTGGTAATACTTTTCTGTTATATATTTTCATAATGTTTATTACAAAATCTTGCAATTAAGCAGAAACATCATATGCCATGAATAATATCTAAAGTCTATACTTCTGAATAAACTTCTATATAATAGAAGTTTATTTTTATAAGTCAGATTGAAAGTGGCTCCAGAGGTCCTCAAATGTGATTATAATTTGCTAAACTTGAGTTACAGTCTACAATGTTTACACATGTATTCAAAATATATCTTCTACTGCAAATAAAATGTCTAACAAGATTTCTCCAAAACGGGATGTTTACCACTGGAATGAGGGAAGAACTTGTGTATTTAGTCCTTACACTTCAGTAATTATTATTTTAACATTCTTGTCTGAAGAATCTTTATATAGAAACAATATTCTCTCTGGGTTAAAAACCCTTCAGAGATATTATTAGCTACTTTTACATTCTTGACTCTGCTGGTGAGAGACTTCCACTAGGCTCTTGAGTGACAGCCCACTTCCTCTTACCATATTCTGTAATTTTTTTCTTTTGCTTGTCTCAATTTATCCCTTAGATCCTCTGATGACTTAATCATAAGGATTGAACAAAGCTGAATGATCCATTTTCTATAGTTTCTTCAGTGACAACTAATGACATAGACATTATCAAGAAGTCAAAATCTCCAATTGCCTGATCCTAAAAAAACATAAGGATGTCAAACTTGGGGAGTAAGAATCATCATTGTTTAAGAATATAAATTAAAAGCTGATAGTATATAAGATATCCTACCAGATAAACAGTAGAACATACAGGAGTCTAATCCTAAAATTACTGGTGTCTTTTATTATGAGATTCTTCATAGTCACAACGTAGGAAATTATTAAAACTTATGTCATAAATTGGCATGGGCTTACAAATCTTGGGCAACTGAGTGTTTAAATATAAGTACAAAGCACTGGAAACATGGCACAGATTACCTTGTGTTGTTCTCAGAATATTAAAAATCCACCAGGTCTTATTGCACTGCTGTTCTCTCCTTTTAAACATTTAAGTTTTGTAGTAAGAGTTTTGGTTGGGGAAAAAAGAGAACAAAACATAGAAAAGTTCCATATAGAAGATTATATACTGAGTATATGACAAAACAGTAAATAAAAATTCCAAGAAGCTATCCAATGATAGAATAGATTTTCTTTAAAAAAAAAAAAAACAGTAAGTTTTATTATTATTGTGTTTGTATTCTACCAGTAGTGTCTAAAGAGACACAATGGAGCAAGATAAAGCACAAGCAGGTTGAAGAGAAACCAGAGTATGAAAGCTTTGACTAACTTAAAATAAAGCTTGTGCACATGTTAAAGAAAACATTCTTCTTTTTTTGAAAAAAAAAATTTAGCTTAAAAAGAAAACAGAGCTGTTTATAGATATCAGCAGCTCTATGTTCTTGAAACTGAAGATTCAGAAGAGACTAGTTTATTCTACAATGTAACCATTCAGGTTCTTTCAATGTGATGAGGTAGGACTCTACCCATTATGAGAAGCAAGTATCAGAAAATATTTATATTCTTGGCAGGGAACAATTTGAATCAATTATAATTGTCAATTTTAGAATCCACCTGTATTTTGTATTGTTTTAGGGAAACCAGGTGCCTTATTTTTAACTATTAGATTATCACATTGGCTTGATGCCTTATTAATGTCATGTTTCTTGAGTACTGAGATTATATGTATGTGCTGATGCTATCCTCATCATAGTATATACTACAAAAACGCCATGCTTCTTTTGAATAATTTTAATTTCAAGTTAATATTTGGAAATTTTGACTACATATATATGTATATATAAATACACATGTATATGTAGAATTTATTATTTGCTTAGATGTATATACAGTTGAATATGTGTATATTCTTCGCTTGAGATACATACAAGTGTAATTCCCAGAATGAATTTATATTTATATTTTTGTTGATTTTTTTAACTTTATACTGAAACCATTCATTCCTAATAATATTTTTACTTATTTGCAAGATTCTTTTAGAGTTACGTAATCAGTAACTGACAAACACATACCAGTGAGTGCTGCAATTTTGTTTTACTTATAAATTGTAAATATCCAAGTAAGGATGAATTATATTTAATTTCTGTTGTATTTAATTTGTGTTAAAATAAAGTTTCAAATTTTATGAGTTATTTAATAATACTGATATATTTAATTTTTTTGTTTTTTAGTGAATTACTTTGGTTTTTTTTCAGGATTTTTATATAGCAAATAATACATATTTTTTATTTTGGTGTTCATAGCACAAGTTTTAATGTATAATTACTGTTAAACTTGATTTTTTAATTTCTACCTAAGGAATTTAAGCTTAGCCACCTGTTCTCCAGAGGCCAATTAAAACAGAAAGTAAATATTTAAAAGCAGAGAAAAAAAGATTTATTATGTCTGATCACATTGAGAAGCAGGAAAAAGAGATTTGGTGGTTATGAACAGTACATATTTCTGGGTACTGAAGTAAGATAAAAGTTTAATTGTAAGGCCAATCACATTTAAGCAGTCCACCAGGCACCTGTCATTATTTGGGCTCCAGCCACATCTAACAAGGTGAGCTAGCAAGTTGTTAGAACTGTGCCGTGTGAATTTTTCTTTTGGGGTGACAAGTGTTTGCCTGGTTGGTACCAGGCCTTTTCCTTCTACTGTAATATAATTCTGAGTAGAATTCCAGTTTCTTGTGGTCTATTTCAATATTCTGATAGGTTGAGAGTACATGTGTGTCTTAGAATACATTTGTTTTTCCTTTGCCAAGCCAGCTACAACATTATTCCTTTAGCCCAGGTAGCTACATAAACTAGCTCTGACTTGAAAACCCTATCTTCAGTCTGTCAGCTGAGCTGAGGTCCCATTTCTGTTTTGGATCCTCCTCCTCCATCTACTTGAGCCCTTTCCCATTTGCCTGTCTTTCCTGACTTTTATTTCATGGGCTAATGGTTTGTGGAGAATTTCTTGCCAGTTGAATTTCAAGGACCTTTTCATACCTTGGATTCAGCAAAAGGGCATCCTCTAGGAATGAAGTAGGTAATTTCTCATCGCAGAATGATGAATAATAGACTTTTCCAAAAAGAGAAAAGCTATCTGTTTGATTAGTCATACCTACTGCATTAAATTTTCAAGAGCTTCTTATCTCTGCATTAAAAATGAAATTATAGAAGCTATAGGAGAAATTTGTATTATTTTCCTAGTCTAGTTAAACTACCAAATAAATGCTTATTTTTAAAGTAACTTACACATATATAGCCATGAAATCCAAGGAAGTCTAAAGCTGACAATTTTTTAAAGAGAAATAGCAATGGGTATAATGCATTGACAAATGCAATATGCTAAAATTACTTCTATTTTCTGAATGATAAGCCCCATAAAATTATGATTTTAAACACTATAGACCACAAATGAGCTTGAGGAAACGTCTCTCTACTATGCTCAGCCCTTATTTTGAGAACAATCCTTAGACTGTCTCTAAGGATTTTATCATAAAAAATGTTTAGAAAAGAAAAAAAAACATTTTTTATTCAATTAATATGAACAAAGATAATTTTTAATAACTATTTATAATTTTTATTGATCATGGTTAACAGAGCTTTCTTTTTGTAGCATTTTTTTCTATAGTTTTACTTTGGAACTTTGTTGATTTTCTTTAATATTACGTCTTTAAAATTCCATTGTTAAATATTTAAGTTTAGAAAATTAATGAGAATATATTAAAAGCACTACTTAGACAAATTTTTAAGGGAACCTGTTTCTAAAATGAGACTATATATGACATACAATAAAATACTTTGTGTATGTGGTGTGTGTATGTAGGTATTGTGTGTACATGTGCATGTCTGCATGTACCTGTCAAAGATAAATTTTTAAGCCAAGAATTTTAGCATTTTTTTCAAGAAATGCTTAGGAAACATCAAAGGACAGGCACCTTTGTTCTTCTGTACATAGAAATGGGTGGAAATAGTATTAGTATGTTATTTGCTAATGCAAATAAGCAAAGATTGTAAGATTGTCAGAGTGGATTGGTTGCACTTTCAATGAAAGTCAGACAAATTCTAATAGGTTGTATGGCTGGAAATGATATGTTTATAAAGTACTTTTTGTTCAAACAAAATGTAAGCTATTTGAAAGTAGTTGGATGACCTTAGAAATCTACCAAATCCTCATAAAATCACTTTTGGGAGAACACAGTGATGTCCCTGTTCATCACGACTGCTATCTCTGCAGAAATTTAGGGACAGGGTCATTAACAAAGTTAATGAAAACAATCAGATGAACTTGGAATGTTCCCATTGTGGGATAATTCAAATTGAATGATGCATCAAAGAACTTGTTAATTATATCAAGAACTTAAATATAACTTTCAAAGATCTTTTTAATATTGGCTCTGAAATATAAATGTTTAAAATTACAAAATATGTCATTTGACTCCAAAAGCATAGCACAAAACAATTTGAGTTTATGGTCAAAAGTCCTGGGTTTTATTATTAATTTTTGGTGTTTATTAGAATAACAGGCTTGTTTCATGACGACAAATGTGGATTTACATTACACACAGTTTGTGCTACTGACCACCCTCTATTTAATATATAGCGTAAGCATTTTATGGATTTATTTTTATAAGTTTGCCAAAAGATTATATATTATATTATTCTCAATTTGCATATAAAAATTGATAAGCCAAAGATGACTCCAGATTTACTTCAAATGCCCTTAAGTTGGGTATGTTCCCAACTCTTAGAACTTATCTGCACTCCATTTATCATCAGTAAAACTCAGGCAACAGTGCCTCTCTCAAACATTTTAGGAGAATAAATCTGACCATGTATATGATAACAGCTTATAGTGTCTGTCCTGGGGGAAAATGCCCAAATAATTATAAAAATAGCATTTAATAAATAGTTAGCCAGAAGGTTCACTGGCATAATAACATGGTATTTACCATTGCATTCTTGGCAGTTTGTTTCTGCATTTCTTCTCATGAGAACTAAACTGCACTGGGTGCTGTAGCAGAGGCTCATCAGTTATGTCTAAGGGCCAGCCAATGTTAGGAGATAACAGAGATCTGTGGGATCTGAAACATAAAATGTGAAACACACACACTAAAAGAAAACCAATATAGGGCAAATTAGAAAGGTTTCCGTGAATGGATAACTTAAACATAGAAGCTATCTCTCACCTCAGCAACATGGCAATAAAAGTGGTAAATGTCCTAAGTACTCATGTGACTATATCATTAGAGGGACATGACATTTACTTTTTTATATTTTGTTTAAACATTATGAGCAAGGCAACTTATAAAAAGGTGAGTATATTTTGTCTTATGGTCCTAAAAAGATATTACCTATTACCATTTAGACACAGAGTCATAGCAGCTAGAACTGTGAAGAGCTCACATGTCAAACTATATACAAGTAGCAGAGAAAGCAAATTGTTAATTGTGTATGACTTTTGAAATTTCAGTCTTTCCTCATAACTTCTTGTAACATATTTTATCCAGTCAACCCTAACCCTAACCCTAACCCTTCTGAACCTCTCAAAGCAATGCCACAAGCTGAGAAACACATATCCAAACATCCCTGAATGTGATGGACACTCTAATTCAAACCACTGTAATGCACATTGTTGAAAATGGTCAACAGATGACATGCTGTGATAGCAACAATGCTGCATGATGGATCTCATAGAATAAAACAATCATATCTCATTCAGTGGTGGACATATTACAAAAAATCCACATTTTTTGTTTTTATTTTAGTTTGTTTTGCTTACAAGAGCTAACACAATGTCAACTAGCAAAGAGAAATTGGTTTAGTACAGACTCATTCTGAAAAATCCAGGCCAAATTCCTTCAGATTCACTGGGTATTCCACACAGAAAATATTAATAGGCAAGACACAGAAAATAAGTAATATTAATAAGCAAGACAGAGAAAATAAATAATAGTCTTTTACAAGTTGTTTCAGGATTTTGGAGATTATTTAAGGTTTATAAAATAAAGAAAAATAGTTTATAAAATAAAGGAAAATAGTCCAGTGTCCCTTTCATTCACACACATATACCATCAGACCCCTACACATAAAATGTACAAAGCAAGTTTAATTAGGCTTCTGCGTACATTTGCCTCTAGAAATAACTAATTATATTCCTTAATGAAAATTACTGAACTGCAGGAAGGCTCAAGTATTTTGATTTTTATGAATTAGTTGATTAAAATGGAATCTCCAAGGCGTAAACATGGATCATTCACTTGTACTCTTCTCTGCAACCTCTATAGAAGATGCTACATCTGACAGACATTAAATGGGCATGTACCTGTTCCCTGACAGGTGACATTACAAATTCAGTCAACAAATGATACTAATGATTTTTTTTTCTTTTTCTGTTGAATTTGGAATTTTGCTTTGATTTGAATGTAACTATTTCCTGGTTCTTTTTTTTTTCTTTTTTTTCCTTCTTTATTTTGTATTTATCAAAAAAAAAAAAAACAGTAAAAAAAATTTAAAATGTGGAAGAGTTAACAATAACTATACAGAGGATAAGAATGATAAGCATGGCTTATCAAGGGTGGAAATACAAATAAGATTGCTACATCTATATTTTCTTTGTGTTCATCTTTCCCTCTGAATTTTTTTTTAAGTACAACAAACTATGACCATAATAGTATCCTGCACAATTCTGTCTTAATTATAGGACTACTTCTTTGGGTAGTTCATCTTTGCAAGAAAAAGTCCAGTTGGGAAATTCAGTTTTGCGTTTCCCTGAAAATGCTTTTTGTTTTTGAGGGATACTCCCTTTATTGTGCAAAATGTTCCAACAAAGACAGTAACATTTGTTGGAGAATGGAGAAACAAACCCAGATGCAAATGTTTCATGACCTTGTTCAAAGCTATGCCCAAAACTGATAAAGTATCCTTGATTATTGACATAGAAAGATCAATATTGTAATATAATTTCACACTATAAAGCAAAACAAACTAAAAAGGTTCTGAAGTTGTTATAAGTTAAAATTTTAAATTAAATCTCTTAAGGATCAAAGCAAATTGATAATTATATCTGATTTTCAGAAGAATTTGATTTTCTTGTTAATATCAATAATGAGGATTATGTAAGAAAACCATGTAAATAATTCAGCATTGCAGTCTGTCTCAAAATATCTTTTAGTTGCTAAATATCTCCTCTTTTATTGTAAAGTAACTCATGGTTAGGTGACAAAATTATAGTTTTGAAAAAATAATTTTTTAAACATATTGTACATTTTTATTTTATTCTTGATATTATAATCACAACAGTACTCCCTTCCATCCCTCCAAACTCTCCCTAATCCTCCTACACTCCTCCAAATTCATGGTCTCTCTTTTTTCCCTTATCGGCATTACATACTTATATGTGTATACGTAAATACTCTTAAATTTAACTTGTTAAGCTCATATAATGTTACTCATATGTATGCTTTCAAGATTAAGGGAACACCAGATAACCAATGGGCATGCGCTTTCCTGGCACACTGTCACTCCCAGGTTTTCTCAGTTTTTATGGCTCTTTGTGTAGGGTTAAGGTCTCACAGACTTTTCCAAAGCACTATGGTAAGTCCATTGCCATCAGGTCATGTTTCTATATTCATGTTAATGAGGTCTTAGTGGGTGTAGCCTCTGATGTTACTAGGAGACACAATCATACAGGAAACTCCCTGATCCCTTGGCTCTTAAAATCTGCCTACCTCTTCTACCAAAATGTTCCCTGAGGCTTGGGTTCCAGACTGCTTTGTAGATGTATCCATTGAGACTGAACTCCAAAACTTTGCATTCTGATTGGCTGTGGTTTTCTGTAGTGGTCTTCTAACTGCTACAAAGAGAAATCTCCTTCATGAATGGTAAAATTAAGTTAAAATAATCTTAAAAATTACTATTATGCATATATTGGAGACAATAAAAAGAATCTGGTTTTCTCAAGGTCAAAAACAATCACTCAGTAGCATATCAATGAAAAATGTTTCTCTTAGTCTGCTGTTCCAACTACAGTATATAATTTCTGTAATAAACATTTTGAAATATGTAGAAAATTGTAAGAATTGATAATACTACTTTACAGAACTGTCTTTTTTTGTCCACTGAGTCAACCATAGCAGATATTTTTAGATAAAAGATTTTGACAGCATAAAAATAAAGTGTTATTGTGTGTGAGATTCTGTTTTGGGAACCCTACCACGTTATTTTTATTGTTTTACTTTTTTTCATATTTACCACTGCTATCCTCCCTCTCTTCCTTCTAGTGCTCCCACAGCCTCTCCCACTAGATTTCACCATCCATTTCCCAAGGAGGGCAAAGAATCCAAAGGAAAATCAGTTTGGTCTGATACATTCAGTTGAGGTAGGCCCAAGTCACTCCACCTCAGTATCAAAGCTGAATCCGGTGTTCCTCTGTAGGGAATGGACTACCAAAAGTCAGTCCATGCACCAAGAATGAACTCTGGTCCTATTGCAAGAGGCTTTAATGACAATTAGAGTGGCCATTCACTTGATTATAAGGGAAGTCCTGTTTATACACCTTCTATACTATTGCTTACAGTTATAGCCAGGGACATCTTGTGGGTTCTTGGATGTTTCCTAAGCCTCAGGTTTTTTCCCAATCACACAATGGCTCCTTCTATCAAGGTACACATTTTTTTTCCCCTCTCTGTTGCTCCTCTCACTCAACCATCCCCTTCTCTCATGATTTGTTCCCACCTCCCTTTGCTCAGTCCTCCTTATGATCCCAATTTATTCAGGAGATCGTCTCTGTTTTCCCTTCCCAGGGAAATCTATGGATGTGTCTTCCTGTTACCTAGCTGCTCAGGGATTGTAGATTGTAGCCTGGTCAACTTTTGCTTTATATCTAAAATCCACTTATGGGTGAGTACATACCACATCTATCTTTCAGGGACTGTGATACCTCACTCAGGAAGATATCCTCTAGATCCATCCATTTACTGGGGAATTCCAGGACATCATTTTTTTTTCCAACTGAGTAAATGTACCACCATGTTTTCATTTATTCTTCAGTTGAGGGACATCTAGGTTGTTTCCAAGTTATGTCTTTTGTGAATAATGCTGCTATGAACATAGTTGGGCTGATGCTCTTGTAAAAGAATGTGTATCCCTTGGGTATTTGCCCAATAGTGGTATTGCTTGGTCATTGGGGATATCTTTTCTCAGTTTTCTGAGGAACCACTCTGCTGATTTCTAAACTGACTGTAAAAGTTCACACTCCCACAAGCAATTAAAGAGTGTTTGCTTTACATCTCCTAAGGCATATGCTGTCATCTATGTTTTTGATCTTAGTCATTCTGATAGGTGTAAGATGGCATCTCAGAGTTGTTTTGATTTTTATTTCTCTGATTGCTAAAGACGTTGAGCAATTCTTTATATATTTTAAAGCCATTTGTAATTCTTCTGTTGAGAATTCCCTATTTAACTCTGAGCCCTATTTTTATTTGAATTATTTGGGTTTTTGTCTTCTTAAGTTTTCTATATTTTAGAGACCAGTCCTTTGTCAGATGTAGGGTTGATGAAGATCTTTCTTATTTTATAATCTGTCGTTTTGTCTTATTGGCAATATCCTTTGCTTTACAGAAGCTTCTAAGTTTCAGGAGGTCCCATTTATTAATTATTATTCTTAGTGTTTATGCTACTGGTATTATTTTTAGGAAGAGGTCTTCTGTGCCAGTGCATTAAAGGATATCTTACACTTTCTTTTCTATTAAGTTCAGTGTAACTAGGTTTATATAAAGGTCTTTGATCCACTTGGACTTGAGTTTAGTGCTGGTAGATACTTGTGGATCTATTTGCATTTTTTTGTATACCACTATCCAATTATGCCAGCACCATTTGTTGAATATGCTATCTTTTTTTCTTTGTATTTTTTTTTTTTTACCTCTGTCAAAAATCAGGTGTTCACAGGGGTGTGGGTTAAGGTCAGGGTCTTCCATTTGATTCCATTGATCCACAAGTCTGTTTTTATGCCACTACCAAGCTGTTTTTAATACTGTAGCTCTATAATATAGCTTCAAATCAGGGATGGTGATGCCTCCTGAAGGTACATTGTTGAATAGTATTGTTTGTTTTGGCAATCTTGTTATTTCATATGAAGTTGAACATTGTTCTTTAAAGGTCTGTGAAATTCAAATTGTGTTGAGATTTTGACGGGGATTGCATTGAATTTGTAGATTGCTTTTGGTAAGATTGCTATTTTTACTATGTTGATCCTACCTATCCAGGAGCATGAGAGATCTTTCCATTTTCTCCTATCTTCTTCATTTTTTTTCTTCCTTGACTTGTTCTTGTCATACAAATCTGTCACTTTCTTGGTTAGAGTTACAGCAAGGTATTTAATGCTATTTCTAGCAATTGTAAAAGGTGATGTTTCCTGATTCTTTCAACCCTTTTATCATTTATGTATAGCAGGGATATTGATTTTTTGAGTTAATCTTATATCCTGCTGCATTGCGGAAGATGTTTGTCAGCTGTAGGAGTTCCTTGGTAGAAAACTGAGGGATCATTTATATGTGTTATCACATCATTTGCAAATGAAGATAGTTTGACTTCTTCCTTTCCTATTTGTCTTTCCTTGATACCCTTTTGTTATCTTACTGCTTTAGCTAAAACATTGAGAAATATATTAAATAGATACGGGGAGAGAGGACAGATTTTATTTCTTCCTGATAGTGGTGGGATTGCTTTGAGTTTTTCTTCATTCAGTTTGATGTTGTCTGATGGTTTGCTTTATACTGTCTTTGTTATGTTCAAGCATTTTTCCATGTATATTTGATCTCTTTTATCATGTATATTTGAAACTTTTATCATGAGGGTGTGTTGAATTTTTTCAATGGCTTTTTCAGCATCTAATGAGATGATCATATGGTCTTATTATTTCAAGTTGTTTATATGATGAATGAAATTCACAGTTTTTCATATGTTGAACCATCCCTGGATCGCTGGATAAAGCCTATTTGGCCATGGTGGATGATTTGTTTTGAAATAGTATTGAATTCTGTTTGCTAGTATTCTAGGGAATATTTTTGCATCAATATTCATGAGGGAGATTGGTCTGTAATTCTTTTTATTTGTTGCATCTTTGTGTAGCTTGGGTATCAAGATGACTGATGTCTCATAAGTGTTTGGCAATGTTCCTCTGGTTTCTATTGTGTGGAATAATTTGAGGAGTAATGGTATTAGTCCTTATTTGATAAACTGTTAGAATTCTGAGGCGAAACCATTTGACCCTGGGCTTTTTTTGCTTGGGAGATTTTTAATAACAGCTTCCATTTCCTTGGGGGTTATAAGTCTATTTAAGTCATTTATCTGGTCTTGATTTAATTTTGGTAAATAGTACCTATCTAGAAAGCTGTTCATTTCTCTTAGGTTTTCTTATTTCATGGAATAAGGATTTTTGAAGTATGACCTAATGATTCTCCGGATATCCTTTATGTCTGTTGTTAAGTTTCTGTTTTCATTTCTGATTTTGTTAATTTTGGTACTCTTTTTCTCCCTTCTAGCTTGGGAGAAAACTCCCTTGGATAAGAGTTTGTATATCTTGTTAACTTTTCCAAAGTAACAACTCTTTGATTCTTTGTATTCTCTTTGTTTCAATTGTGTTGACTTAAGCTCTGAGTTTTATTATTTCCTGCCATCTACTTATTCTAAGTGAGTTTGCTGTGATATTAAGTCTCTTGAGGGAGATTTCTCCAAGATTTTTATGTAAGCATGTAGTGCTATGAATTTTCCTCTTAGTGATGCTTTCATTGTATCCCATTAATTTGGACATACCGTGGATTTATTGTCAATGATTTCTATAAACTCTTTGATTTTTTTTCTTTGCTTCTTCTTTGACCCAAAGGTGGTTCAGTTAAGAGTTTGTCAGTTTCCAGAGATTGTAGGCTTTCTGTGTTTTGTGTTGTTGTTGAGCTCTAATTTTAGTCCATGGTCGTTGAAGGACTAAATAGAAGGAAAATACAAGGAGTTATTTTCATTTTTTTCTATCTACTGACATTTGCATTTATGACTAAATATGTGGTCAGTTTTAGAGAAAATTCCATGGAATGCTGAGAAAAAGGTATATTCCTTTGTGTTTAGGTAGAAAGTTCTGCATATATATCTGTTAAGACTATTTGAGTCATAACATCTTTTAGATTCCTTGTTTCTCTGTTAAGTTTCTGTCATACATTGGTGAGAGTGGGGTACTGATGTCTCCCATTACTAATGTGTGTGGTTTGATGTGAGATTTAAGCTTTAGTAATGTGTCTTTTACACATGTACATGCTTTTGTGTGCATAATTATTTAGGATTGAGACTTCATCTTGATGGATTTTTTTCTTATGTGAATAACTAATGTCCTTTCTGATCTTTTTTGATTAATTTATTTTTGAAGTTTTTTCTTTATATATATGTGTGCGTGTGTGTGTGTGTGTGTTTACATCTTGTGCCCCATCAAATTCAGTTATCAGACCTCTCAGAATCATGCCCACTCTTATGATCTCACCATTTACAAAAACGTCCACTCATGCTGCTCATTTACTTACTGGAGCATAATTAAACTCTATGTGGCCAGACCCTTAAAGAAAACAAGTCTTTATATATTATGATGGCTATACCAGCTTGTTTCTTAGGTCTATTTGATTGGAAAGTCTTTCCTTGCCAACCCTTTGATTTGAGCCAATGTCTGTCTTAAAGTTGAGGTGTGACTCTCATATGCAACAGAAAGATAGATTCTGTTTTTGTATCCATTGTCTTAGCCTGTATCTTTTCATAAGTGAATTGAGTTCATTAATATTAAGGGATGGCATTGTTTTTTTCTGTTATTTTTGGTGGTTGTGTGAGTGTGAGTGTGTGTGTGTGTGTGTGTGTGTGTGTGTGTGTGTATTTCCTGTTTTTTGGTTTTTATTCTGTGGTATTTTCTACTGCTTGTGGTTTCATGGGTGTATCTATCTTCCTTAGTTTGAATTTTTTCATGAAATATCTTATTTACTCCATCTATGATGATAATTTTACTGGGTATAGTACTCTGGGATTGCAACTGTAGACTTTTAGTGTCTGTATAACAACTGACCAGGACCTTCTGGCTTTTATTGCTTTCACTGAGTAATCTGTTGTTCTTCTGATGGGTCTGCCTTTATAAGTAACTTGGCCCTTTTTCTTTGCAGCTCTTAGTATTATTTCTTTACTCTGTAGGTTTATTGACTTGATTATTATTTGGTGAGCAGACTTTTGGAGGGTATCTATTTAATGTTCTCTATGCTTCTTGTATCTTTATAGGCATTTCTTTCTTTAGATTGGAAATGTTTTCTTCTCTGATTTTGTTGCATATATTTTCTATACTTTTGAGCTGGTATTCTTCTATTCCTAATATTCTTAGGTTTGGCCTTTTCATGGTGTTCCATATTTCCTGGATGTTTTGTGTTATGATAATTTTTTTGTTTTAGTGTTTTCTTTGTCTGATGTATCTATTTCCAATACTTAGTCTTCCACATCAGAGATTCATTTTTACATTTCTTGCACTTTGTTGGCTATGCTTGTATCTGTAGTTCCAGTTCCTTGTTTTTTTTTTTTCTATTTCCAGTCTTTCCTCAGTTTGTGTTTTCTTTATTGCTTTTATTTCAATTTTTAAATCTTGAAAGATTTACTTTACCTGTTTGATTGCTCTTTTTTCTTTATGTTTTCTTTAATTTTGGGTGGGATTGGGAGATGAGAATGTCTAGCAAACAGGATTTACTTGGGAGTTCTGGCCTGCAGGAGTTTTCCCTGCTGGCCTGGATTGGGAGGTGGTTAGTAGAGATTGGGTTCCAAAGGCTGTGTCCCAAGGACCAGGCTCTTTGCCTAGTTTGAATGAAATCTCACTCACCTCTTGGTCCAATGGGTGCTGAGGATCTGTGTGTTTCAGGTTACTGCTGATGTCACTGGGTGATGGGATAGGTTAAATGTTGGTGTATGTTTAGTTGGGGGTGTGCAACAAATTAAATTTTACTAGGGATTTTTCTTGCTGGCTTGTATTTAGAAGAGAGATGAGTGAGAAAGAATAATTTCTAAGGGTATGGTATCCCAAAGTAGATCCTCTCATTTAGTTTTTCTGATTAACATTTAATCCAAGGGAAAATTTCTATTTTATCTGTATAAGATAAAAATAAAAACATCTTCCAAAGTATTTTCCAAAGTACATCTAAAGAGATGACCAATATAAGATAGCAGATGGATACAAAGAGGTGAACTTTTAATACTTAATAACAATTGCCTACATAAAATATTGTTTTATATATACATACATATACATATTTGTCTCAGATATTTTAAGATATTTTCCAGATTTAATTCTATAGGAAAAGCAGGAGTGGCCAAAAATGAAACACATAATTAGCCCTTCATAGACGATAGACAACACTTCCCACTGTGGATTTGCTTTTTTCTAAGAACTAAGCCTGAGGAACATTTTTTTTTTTCTTTTTAAATGAATATGTGGACACCTTCCACAATTGTGGAGTGGCTAGTCAATTCTTTATCATTCATTTTGCTTTATTTAAAATGATTTGTATATCTGTATGTGGATATATGCACGGGAGTACAGGTGCACACAGAGATCACAAGTCTCCAGGAGCTGAAGGTATAGGCAATATTGAGCTGCCTCATATGGGTACTAGGATTTGAACTCAGATTCCCTGAAGATAGTACATCACCTTAACTGCTGAGTTCTGGCAAGTCTGTTAGTCCACAGTTTTTATTTCATTGTGTTAATTGGATATTATATATTTACGTATTCTATTTGTCGGAGTTCTTCACATCAGTCAGTCAAATTAAGTATGTACTATTCATATAGTCTATCAGCTCATAGACAGCATTATTGTTATCTCATTATTATTTGTTGAAAGAAGTGATAATTTTAATTCAGTAAAATCTAGTGTTTAAATATTTGTTTGCTTTTTAATTTTTACTTAAGCTTCCATTTTAAAGTTTATATTTTTCAGTTCTTGAGATAATTTTTCTATGATTTCTTTTACAACTTAGTGGGTTAAGGTCTGTGATTTATCTCAATTTGATAATTTTGTATGCTTGGAATCAAAGCCATAGCTTGTTCTTTTTCCAGGGACTCAGCACTTTAAAGATTGCATTGAAATTCAGTGAAGTGTCTGCCTTAAATTGGGAAATCAAACAGTAATGGGTTCATCTTAGAATCGCTTATTCTGTTTCACTGGTCACTTTGTCTAATTTGCACCAATATCAGCCTGAATTCAATATGTGAGCTTTGCAGTAAGTGGTGATGGGCATACATTATCTGTAGACTGATTTCTTTTTTGGCTTTACTTCCTGTACATCATCTTGATTGTCAAAAATTTTAAAGAATCCCCACATAGGGATTAATGTAAACTAATAGGTGAACTAGAGGCAACTTGAAATTCAGTCTTGCATTTTGAATGTGCAAGCATAAATGTGTTCCACTTATTTTAGTATTTAACTTTTCTAGGTGATATTTCCTGGTTTTCAGTAGTGGTCTTTGAAATTGTATATTAGATTTATTTATCAGTAGCAGCAGGTTATTCATGCTGCTGTGAATACTAGTTTTAAACACGCCTTGTTCAGTTTTCTGCAGCTAATATGTTAACCTCTCTTCCAGAATATTGCTCTTAAGTCATCAAGGGTATACAAAACCACTTATTATATTCAATACTTTGTAGACTTTTATGTTGGTGTTGTTGTTCCACATGTATGGTAGAATCATCTGTGGAAAGTATCTGCAGTTGAGCATTTCCCTGTATCAACATTTAGTAATAATGAGTATCACGTTTTCCTTACAAACTAAAGAAAAATGTGCTCACAGTTTTAATTTCAGGTCTATAATATTTTGTATTTACAAGTATTAATGCATTTTCTTTTACTCATAGTCTGTAGATTTTTTTAAAAGATATATGAGAAGTTATTATAATTTGTGAACACACAGATTTGAAGTGGCCTTCTATTTAAAGAGACTATCATAAAAATAATTTTACATTATATAATATCAAACTTAAATTCTTAGAATATAGTTTTATTGATTCAACATAGAAACTTTATTTTCTTGCATCTAATTATCTAGGTGAAGGAGAAAGTTAAAGATAAATTTGCGTATGTTTACAAAATGTTATTTTTTATGGCATCAATTTTTATTTTCATCTTATAAAAGTCAGAAATAAATGGTACCTTATTTTAATGCTTTTGCTATAGCTGAAACTTTCTTTCTTGCCAAAAATCTGGGATTATTTTGCAAATTGCCCCAGTGCTCCAAAAAGAATGAAGACTGAACATCCTTGTAGATTAGGCACTATATTTAGAAATAATAAGTTGATGCCATATTCAAACTTATTTTATCATCTATATACTTCTGAATTTTGTGTTACCATCTTGTTATTTGTTATAGCAAGTATTCCTAGTCTGTTAATTACATAATTGTTACATTTACATGTTATGTTATGATATTGTGAGTAGATATTAGAGTATGCTCATTTTTGTCATCAATTTTCTTTAAAATTAAGTCTTGATTAATATAGCCATGGTATATCAGACCCTCATTTTCATCTTTAGCATACTGGTATCAGTGTGCAGTTATATTTAATTGGAATAAAGTGATTTCTGTAAAACACTGCTTGACAATATGCCTTTTTATTGTTGCTATTTTATTTGTATTTATTACAATTCTTAGTACAGTTGTGTATAAATATGCTCTTGTATTCTAACTAATACTATATTTTCACATTATAATGTTCATTATGCTGTTAATAAAGCATATATATGAATACACAGCACCACACATGTTCTGTGTATTATCAGGCTTTGCTTTTTTGAAATTCTTCTTGCAGGCTTATTACAACTTCTATATGCAAAATTTAGACCTGAAAGTACTATCACTAATTGTTATTTAATTTCTCCTTTTAACATTAAAAAGGCTTATGTACACTCCTATCAACAAAGAGAATGACAAAACATACAGTACAAAGCTGCATTTATTCTAAGGTGCAATCAAATTCACTAGGCCATGAGAGTGGCACTTAATTCCACTACTTCCAAAAATGTTTCTGTCTTGTTTACTTATCTCTTCTAAAATAAGGCCAAAATCTTTATAGGTTTACTTAACAGTTGGTAGAATGCAAAAAAATGAAATGTTCAAGCTGCATATGCAGGGAGCTTCAGGATATATAAGGAAGTAAGGAATAAGTTAACAGAATTATATGTTTGCTTTTCTGGCTTTTGATTTACTATTCATTCAAAGAGGGGTGGATGGTTTTGAAATAGAAGAAGAAACAATGAAGCCCCCATTATATCTTTTATAAAATTAAAAATAGCATCAAATAAAGTGATTTTTGTATTGCAGAAAATGTTATTGAGGTTTAAAATGTGCAAATTCAAAAGCATAAGCGCTTTCTAAATCTACTGACAAGTAAAAATATAGAATAAAATAAATTAGCTTTGTAAATAATTTTCCTGCATATGCTTTTGTTAGTGACCCTCATTCATTAGGAAATCCTGAATTCAGAAAAAAATATTTTCTCCAAAAATTGAAAAGTCAACACATAGAGAAGACAACGTTGAAGAACAATTGGATATCTGTAAAGAAAATATTCAAATCCCAGTTTTGACACATGAATACTATCATGATGAGTATATTTTCTATGTATAATTATATCTAGACATATGTGTGTGAGAGTCAAACATACATACATGCATATTCAATCACACTCAGACATGTAAATATTAACATGTGTGTATATACTAACATTTTTTAATTAATAGTTAAGAATTATATTATTTTATATGAGATATCTCATTAATTTCTCAGATAAGCTTGTGCAAAGTAATTTTGAGCTGTTTTAAACAAGGTGAAAAAACAGAAATTGAAGAATTTTATTTATGTCATGCTGCTCAATAAATATCCAGAAATGGAATAAATCAAGAAAATTACAGTGTAATGACTTAAATATCCCCCTACTTTCTCCTTGGCTCTTCCTAGTCGTACATTATCTTAGACTGTCAGGTTCCTTTTTTCTACTTCACCAATATCATGCTCAGTCTGTTGAAAACATTGCGTACTTGTATCTGAAACATGTTCAACCTTGTATTATTATTTCATGCAATTTCCCTCTGATATCCACCTAGAGTCTTTCCCTCATATTGTCATTTTATTTTCAGAGCACATTTATTCTGTAAGTCATTAAGTACATCTGCTCTTGAATTCATGCATTAGTAGCAGTTGTCATAAGCACTTTGATTTATCTTCTTTTTTCTTACTTTATACATACTTTTCATTTAAAAACTACTACTTAGCAATAAGAAAAAATGACATCCTAAAATTTGCAGGCAAATGGATGGATTTGGAGAATATCCTCCTGAGCAAGGTATTACAAACCCAGAAAGATAAGCAGGGGATGTACTCACTCATTAGTGGACTTTAAACAAAAGGTAAAGAGTACCCAAGTTGCAAGCCTCAACCACTGAATAGCTTGGGATCTGAAGCATCTTGGACTGGCTTCTTGGAGCATGTTCCCTCCACAAGATCACCTGACCCAGTCTTGATGTTGGGATGAGGAAAGGAGATTTGCCTGAAGTGGATGCTGAACTAAACTACCTCAGGACCTGCCGACCTTGGGACCTCCTGTCCTTGCTGGGGAGGAAATAAGGAGATGGGGAGAGGAGAGAGTGACTGGGAGGGGTGGCAGGGGAAGGGAGTTTGAACAAGGAAGTACATAACAACATTCCTTATATTTTCCTTCTCTAATAGTGATATTGGAGCTAAAATTAGCAACAGTAAAACATAAAAATAATTCAAATATTTTGGTCATTTTCTGTCTTAAGAGCAAAAGTTCATTGTGTTTAATGCGCAATACAAGCAGATGATCCACAATGCTATTTTCATTATGAAGTTCTTGGTTATGAGTTAACTGGAGATCATTATTCTCTACCCAATTGTCACATTCCTGTCACATGTGTGACTATTCTCATCTGCAGCTGCACTTTCAGGGTTCATATTCAGCATGCATGTTTAATACTAATCTGAGTTCCAGCTACTGTCTTTTTCTAACTTGTTGCAATGACTATATGTGGGTATGACAAAAATCTGTATTCTGACAGAAATCATTATAATCTATGGACATTTTTATGCTATGTACTACATATAAAAGAGGCTCATATTACTTTCAAATTAGGATTATTGGGGGTTAGTCAAAGGAGATAAAATCTATGTTGCAGAGGTTATACTTTAAACAGAAAAATAAGATATAAAAACTAAGAAACATTTTGAGACAATATTAAGATAAATATATTTTAACACAAAGAAAAAATATATTCTAATCATTAAGTATAAAATATTGAACATTTAATTGGCTCAATGCTATAGCACTGAATGTAGTGTTTTTATAGATTTTACATCAGAAATCCTTGGAGAGCTGTATGTGAACTGGATTTTGGACTCATGAATACTATTTACTTTTATAAAACTCTTGGTTTGACAGTTTAAAGACTGAGAACAAACAAGGTGCTAAATAAATTTGTGCAAATTCTAACTTCACTTGTATCAGTTCAGTTAGTAATTTAATTCTTAACACAAGAGCACATACAATTTTAAATCAGATGTGTGAATTCTTATTCAAGTTAATGCTTAACCTTCTAAAATATGAGGTTCTTGTAAGCTGGTTCTACATTTTGATTTTTATAATTACTGAAGAAACATGTTTTTGCATGATAATAGAGAGAGACCAGATGGACATTTTCTTCATTACATTGTATTCTGTGAAGAAATTCATCTTCTTTACAAGGTTTGTTCTGTTTTATTAAGCTCTTCTCACTCTGGAATTGTCTTTATTCCCTTGTACTTTCTAAGAAAAACTTCAAGCATCTGGTTCTGAGAGAGTGTGCCCATGTTACATTCCTAGTAAGTGCTAGTAACTAGGCATTTACAAGATGTCTTAAAAGCTAGTCTTGGCTTCAAACATACACTTATAAGTAAATATCTATTCTTCACACTAACATTTTGAAAGTACCTGATTCATTGAAACATGAAATTGGGAAAAATAATATGTTTTGATAATACTTTTGCATCTTTAGAGGGTATATTCTATATTTCATAGGCTTTAGACCTTACCTTTAAGAAAAACAAGAACAATATCTGTTTCTGTGAAATTATGAGTACAGTCAGAGAAAAACTGACAGCTTCTTTATTTTTACTGACTTAAATACAAAAAGCTATGTTATAGCAAATTGAGATAGATGCTTTCCCAAATGTCAAGAAATGGAAGCTTAAAATTTGGAAACAAAAACAACTTCCTTTAAATAAAAATTATAAGCTTTACCTTTGATTCTGTTGATTCTGATTTTTTTTACTTTATGTCTGTGTGTATTTTAGTGTGGGTAGGGGTAGATCAGTGAGAGAGCAAAGAAGGAAAGAGAGAGAGAGAGAGAAAGAGAGAGAGAGAGAGAATATCATTTTTTCCTGAATGAAAATGCTAGATTGCCTTATGTGGAGTGGATAACTACATTTCCATATCATAGATTATTGTTAATTGCTTATCTATCTAAACAAATGTATAGTAAATACATCAAACTCAATGTCTTTATGTGTTAAAAAAGAGTTAAATTTTTAATATCCCCATTTTCAATGACTATATTGCAGAATGAAAAAAATAAGTAATTTGGAATTGTTTCTGTTTCTTATTCTCCCAAATAAAAGAGCACAAAGACATATTAAAAATGAATGGTTTTCTGTCTTTCTAATGTAAGGCACCATTATTGCTAAGCATATAGTGGGGACACGGCAGAATCATAAAGGTCTAAGAGTCCTGAATCAGACCAATTTTATATCCTGAGTATTTGACATTGTAAGAATTTTATTTTTTTCTGCCCTGTTGGATTATCCTTATTGAAACTACTACAGTTGCTTAGTAATATGAATTCCTGTTTGAAAATTGTCAAATGAAGACCTTGGTTAAACCAACTCTTCAAAACTATGCTGTTAAGAAATAAAAGATGAATGAGTTAGTGAGCCCCCAGCTGCTCAGGTCACTTGTCTTTGTGAGTTTCCCCATCATGATCTTGACACCTTTGCCCCTATGATTCCTCCTCTTTCTATTCAACTGGACTCTAGGGCTTTGGCCCAGAACCAAGCTGTGGATCTCTGCATCTGCTTCTATCAAATGCTGGATGAAGTTTCTATAATAACAATTTGGTTAGTCATCAATTTGATTACAGGGTAAGGGCAGTTCAGATACCCTCTCCACTATTGCTTGCAGTCTTAGCTGAGGTCATCCTTGTGGATTCCTGGGAGTTTCTCTAGCACCCTGTTTCTCCTTAGCTCCAAAATAGTTTTCTATGCTAGAGGGAATGTGGAGCAAAGGGAATACTCTTTTATTGCTTGTGGGAATGTAAACTTGTACAGCCACTTTAGTAACTAGTATGGTGCTTTCTGAGAAATCTGGGAATCTATCTACAATGTTATTTAGCAGTACTATTATGAATATTTATATTAATAGAACATTTGCTCAACTATGTGCATGGCAGCACTATTTGTAATAGCCAAAACTTGGAAACAACCTAGATGCTCCTCAACTGAAGAATGGCTTAATAAATTTGGTACATTTACATAATAGAATATCACTTAGTGAAAAAAAAGTGACATCCTAAAATTTGCAGATAAATGGACAAATTTGGAGAATATCATCCTGAGTGAGGTAACACAGTCCCAGAATCTCACCCATAAGGGGATTTTAGACATAAAGCAAAGAATATCCAATTTGCAAACCAGAACCCCTGAACAACTTGGTAACAGAAAGAACATAAGACAGGCATCCAGGGATCACTCTGGGAAGGACAAATAGAGAAAATATCCTGAGTAAATTGGAATCATAATGGGGAAAGAGCAAGGAGAAGTGGAAAGAAATTATGAGAGAAGAAGTTGGTTATGTGAGAGGAGCAACAAAGAGGGAGAAAAAAGAATTGGATATCTTGGTAGCCACTGAGGAGTTGAAAAGAAACCAGGTGCTAAGGAAACCTCCAGTAACTCCCAAGATTCTCTTGCTAGGACTCCAGCATAGTAAAGAGGGTGCCTAAACAGGATATCTCCTATAATCAAATGAATGACCACTCTAATTGTCATTATAGAACCTTTATCCAGCAATGGATAGAGGCAGAAGCAGAGAGCCATAGCTAAGTGTCAGGTGAAGGTCCTGATCCAGCTGAAGAGAGAGAGAGAAGAAAGTGTATTTGAGCAAAGGGATCAGGAGCTATTAGGAGCATACTGAATCAGAAACAATTGCTGAGAAACTTTTTGGGAAAGGAAGTAAACCCTCCAAAGGTAGGTGACAGTCAAAACATGTGGGCAGTTTTTGGAGCCTCTTAGAGAAAGATCACACCTTGTTCCTGTGCATAAACTGGCCTCTTGGTGCTTTTCTTTTTTTTTTTTTTTTTTTTTTTTTTTTTTTTTTTTTTTTTTTTTTTTTTTTTTTTTTTTTTTTTTTTTTTTTTAGCGGAGAAATTCCTAACCCAGCCTTAGTACTGGGATGAGAAATTCGGACCTACCTCAACTGGATATGCCAGATTGAACTGATCCAATTTATGACTCCTTGTCCTCCTTGAGGAATGGATCGGGGAAATGGGGTCGGGGAGACCAAGGGAGGACTGCAAGGGATTAGGAGCAGGAAAGAGAGAGGGAACAGTGGTATATATGGAAAAAATCTTTTTTAATAAAAAATATTTAATAAAAAAATTGTGGAATGTTTACCCAAGAAAGTATTATGCAACAGTATTCCCATCATTTCAACCACCTCAAAAATGTAAGCAAATGAACTGCTTTGTAAATGCAACATATTTCTGATTGCACAAATCGTTCTAAAATAATTTTTTGTTTTGAACATCACAGTATTAGCAATGAAGCTCTCAACTGGAACATTCATGCTTTATATGGCTCTAGTTTTAGAGTCTGGCAGGTTTGGCTAAGATGACTCTCCTATATAGCAGGCAAATGATGCTTCCTGAAAGCATGACATTGCCTGAATTTACAGGAAAGTCTTGCTTGTGGATGCAAGCTCCAAAGTAATCTTACTGATATTGCAACATTTTGCTTTTTATATTTGAGCTAGATTCTTCCAGAGCAAATAGTCACAAAGAAACAGGAGTGTGTGGTATTTTATAAGCCATTCTGTCTCTCATCAAGAATTATTTATATCATTCCCTATAAACAATACAAATAAGTCACCAGGCTATTTTAGAATACCAAGGCTGCTATGTAGACACAACACATTAATGAAAAAATATACAAAAAGTCATGTCCATATGGTATCAATATACAGATAAAATGGCATAATGGACTTATACTCATCAATATCTTGCTAGTCATTAATATTTCTTAATGTTTTTACTCTTAAAAAATGTGAATATCGCTCTGCGGCGTCCCAGCGCACTCTGGAGCAGGGGCAGCTGAACTCTGCACCTGGCCACACCCGCAGCTCCTGCTGCTCAGGGAATCTACTAGGAGCCCTACTGCGACCCTGAACTGAGTGAACTGAGCAAACCAACTGCAGGGGTCTATGAGGGGCGGATTCGAACCCTGACCAGAGGTGAGGAGGGCTCGGCGGGCCT